>JASVEL010011132.1:0-83203 GCA_032618575.1 Nicotiana noctiflora
ACGGGGATTGCTATAAATTCCAATCTGTAGTTAAGTGTATTAATATGTATTAAGCGTGAAAATAGTAACGGATAAGCGCATATTGGGGGAAGATGAATAAGATATAAATGGAAGAAAATAAAAAAAAATTGATTTCCATTATTTTAGTTAACTAACTTAAATATACGAAATCCATAGGTATTCTTCTCTATATTGAGCCAATTTAACGACAAAAAAACAGAGGAATACAAATCCGAACACCGTATATTGAGTATTCATCAGTCGTAGGCTACAATTTCAGAAAATACACTACTAATATATGTTGTATAAAACAGATATAAGTTCAATTATGTAAGATAAATACAGTTGAATACATATGCATACTATTATAAATTCTACTGGAATAACAATACTAATTGAAAAAAACATTAGATATGCATATTGTGAATAAACAAAATACAGTAAACATAAATTAATAAAAAATATACACAAATACATATGAATACAATCCCATAAACAGAACATAATAAAATCTTACGGGAGATATAGTGGTGAGAGAAAAATAAAGCTTAAATATATGAAATCATTAAATTTAAATTGTTTGCTACAAAATTAGAAAAGGTTATTATATTATGTAAAATTTTGAAAAGGTATTTATATGTTATAATTAGGTCTTAACATATTCTATAGGTGGTAAAATTTCCTAAATTCTAAATTATTCGATTAGCCTTTTCTAAAAAAAAATGCATTAGTACATGATTTATACTATCAGTCATTGGAAAATGTATTAAGGTTCGGTTATTTTATTATTTATTTATCTAAAAAATATCATTAAATTGGATAGTTGTTAATTGTCTTACTTAGCGGGTCGGGTTAGGTGCCATCACGATTAGTTGGATTATGGGTCGTGATAAGGAATTATGAATTGGGTTAAAAGATGGTTGGATTTTATCGGGTTGAGCATGATTAATTATACACAATCAAGATTAAAAGAAGTGTAGTGTCAAATAAAGAAGAACCAATAATATAAAGACACGTGGCAAAGGTAGGGTCAAAAAATTAATTCTTATAATTTAAAAACCAGAAAATGGAACTGTTAGTGTAGACAATGGCATAAATAGGCCAAAAGTACAACATTAATGGCATGAATAGGGTGACCTTTTAACGGATGGTATAGATAAGCCATTTTTACTGGTTGAACGGCATTTTTAGGCCTTTCCGTAACTAGTTTAATCTCTAACTCCTTAAGTTGTTGTTTACCATGAAGATTTGGAGAAGGAGATAAAAAATTATAAGAAGAAAAATAATAATAGAATTAAAACAAAAAAAGAGCTCGAAGTACAAACAAAATATGTAGTATTATATTAATATGTGTCCATGGAGTCTCAACCGGCAAAATTTGAGCATGGCTGCTGTCACATGCGCGTTTTATGTCTCACAAAAACAGCTCGCGCGGTAGCCAAGACTCGCCTTGACTTCAGCCTGCTCCAATATTCGACCAAAATTCTGCAACTTTGGACTTTGATTTATTTAGGCAACTTTCAACGTTGTAAGCTTAGAATGATTTTAGGCAACGAAAATATAGTGAAGGGACAGAATATAATCGTGAACAAAAATGCACAATATTATAGGAACTCTTTCCCAACTTTGTATTTAACTCGAGCATACAAAGAAATTCAAACTCAAGTACATCCGTGTACAAAAGTGAAGATCACTCTTGACCCTCACAAGACTACTCTTAGCCTTAGTGTTTTCACTCTTGAAAACAAGACTTATGACTCTTCATAAATTAGAAACATGCACTCTACACGTTTCTCTCTCTTTTTGTGTGCTATCATACGTTTTTCTCCTTATGCTACAAAGGGAATGGGTGATGTCCATTTATAGACAATGAACCAACCCCACTTACACAATAATTGTCTCGTTTTAGGCTTTAACACTTGTCCACTCAGCCCACTACTTTAGTTTAGTGTAGTTGACACCTCCAGCTATTAGGATCATGTAAATCATGCTAAAAAATAGTGGGATCATGGCCCAAAAACGTGCTAACACTCCTGCTAGCTTTTAGGACAATACTAACTGCTGTCAATGTGTAAAACATGTGCCGGTAACCGCCTTTGACTTGGTCATTTCCAATGTTGCTGTCCAATTTTGTATTTTGGCTTGGACCAAATCCAATGTCATTTTATCAAGATGCATTGTGCCACAAGTTGCCTTGCCATCGCCTAGGAATTATGCCCGTTTGTTGCAATTCAATGTCATGATAAATCTGCCCGCATACTGCCTTTCCGTTGCATATTTGTTTGCATTTGCCTATCCGTTTTTGCCTCGTCTTGGCATCACTGCCTCATGCCTTGATGCCTTTGCCATAATCAAGTGTCACCCTTCGCCCGCAACTCATTGTCAAGCTCATGCCAAGCTGCCTCACATCCGTTCAAAGTCTTAGCCATCGCTTGTCCGTTTTTCTTTTTGACTTTAGTGCTACTCGCGCACTAGCTTTGCAACACTCTTGTTATCTCATGACAACACTCTTGTTGTCAAGTCGAGCTTAATTGGCAGAGGTCTAACAGCTTCCATCTACTCAATTTTGCTAAACCCTTAAAAATTTGTACATAAAATCTACTTTTACTTGGCAAAAAGATGGGTACATGTGCCCCACATCCCTCTCTTCACGGATACCCATGTTTATGTAAGTCAAATTATTTCTTTATTTTTTTATCCAAAGAGTTTTCTTTCCTTTTATATTAATAATAAATCTAGTTTGATATTACGTACTAAATATTATTGTTTAAATACCTATAAATAGCAAATGGGAGATCCAAAATTTGGAGGCTAAGACAACTTATCACTCAACACGGCCCTACTTCCACTTCCTAAAGCTCAATTCCAATCACGCTGTTTGGTACTGGTAGTCAACAAGATACAGCTAACAAAGCAATTCTATATACTCTACAGATTTGACAATTCTTAGTTAAGCCTCAGACCTGTTGACTTTGGGTTGACTTGCATTTCCTTTCAAATCAAAATCTCATAAGAAAAATAAAATCTCGTGGAAACTTCTTATTTTTTTTCTTTTTCCTTTTTTGTTTTAAAAAACTTTCACAGTGCTTTTCATCAGCAGTTTCAACAAACAAATTTATGCATGTCCTATTTACGATTGTAACTTCCTTTTAAAGGAGAAATTGTTATCATAAAATGAATTTTACTTTGATATCACCTACCCATGTTTATTCAATTGTCATTGTTCTGGTCGAAAGATGAAAAATTAATGCATCATAACAAAATGTATGATAAATTTGGACCAAAGAGTTTGTAGCCAGCCAGGTAGCTAATGCGTATAAACGGAGTGGTACTTTCCAAAATGTCAATAAGCTTCATAAGCAAACACTGTAAGAAAAATAATGCGATTGAAATAATCTGGCTTCAATAGTATAATTACTTTTCTTAAAGAATTTAATCTTATCATATTCCACCACTTATGCCCCTCTAGTGACATGAACATCGCTTTTCGGCACCGGAGCCGTGGCAGGATAATTAGCACGAGAAGAATTACCAGCCATTTGTATCGATTTGACTAAACAAAGGGATAGAAGAAAGAGGAGAAACTAAGGCAAAAGTTCCTGACTAGACAGAGATAATAAAAAATCTGAAGCATCAGGAGAAAAAAAAGACTCACAATTTTCTTTCACATAAAGGCGGAGAATTTTTAGTCGAATGGTACCTTCCTTCTATTTATAAGAAACATACATTATCCAAGGGTGAATCCCAAGAGTCTCCAATCAAAGCTGATAGGGCATGAAACGGTTCAATCCCCTGGGAACGTGTGTCATAATGGTGGTAACCGCAAACAATGTTTCTGTCACACCTCCTTTTTTCTCTTACCTTATTTTGGAAGAGCCTAATTACTACACCCCGGGAACAGATATAATAGAAGGAAGGAGTTTTTCTAATTTAAGGACAGTCGGAACATGATTATTTATTTAATTTCAGAGTTGCCACTTGGGAGATTAATGGTATCCCAAGTCACCGATTGAATCCCGAACCAAGGAAAGTTCTGTTACAGTCTGCAAACTAGAAATCTGGATAAGAAATTTTATTAATCCGGAAGAAGGTGTTAGGCACTCCTGAATTCCGTGGTTCTAGCACGATCGCACAACTGTTGTATTTATTTTTATTTGATTTCTATATATGTTCCTTTTTTATGTGCCTTTTAATATTCCTCTTTATTATTTAAAGAATTATAACATCGTGAAAATGTATTTTTTGACCGTGTCGTACCAGTACGCCCGTGGCTTTTAACACATTTCGACTTCGGTGAGACTTGGATTTTGATCACATAAATGTGCACCCGTATTAAGAAGGTAATATTATTATAAATCGTGACTAGAGTATCTACGTCTTGTTAACTTTGGGAAAGTCCGTGAAATTTGCTAAACGGTCCTTCCAAATCAAAGGTTTTCATAACAATTGTTCGAGAGCCCCGCAATTGTGTATTTAATGCGGCGAGGCTCATCTCATTTTTATTAAGGTCATGTCTAAAGTATACTATATTTTTCTATGCGTTTGTCTCTAATAATCAAGAAGAATCCGAGTTATTTATTCATTACCTAAGATCTTGGCATTTTTGGGCCACAAACTCATAAGAGTTCAGGCTTATTTCCTATGGGGCTTAATTACAGCCCATATAACAATTTCCAAATCCAATTTTTGTTTAAGACAATCCATAAAAACGGTGGTCCAGAATAGTTTCAATACCATTCGACCAAGCCCATGTCTAACTAGCATATCTATTGAATTTTGGCCTTTCATTAGGATATTGGTTTCAGTACTAACATAAAACATGAGACTGATTTCTCTTCAATTTTTTTGTTAATGTGATTTACTTTGAATTCGGACTAGTTTACACAATTAACTACCAGAAAATTTCACTTATTTTTAAATTAAAGTACTTGTTAATCCTATCAATTACTAATTCAAATTAAACTAACATTCTACTACTGGTCTTGTGTACTAATTTTGAATTTGCAAGGATTCACATAATTTATTTGTGACTAAAAATCAGATGTGTTAACTACTAACTCAGTTCCTTATTGTTATCAGTTTATTAAAGGCTAACGAAAATTTAAACTAGCGTTTAACTGAATATAGTTTTATAACAAATGACATATTACAAAATTAATAAACACGAAACATTTATTGCATAAATCCGTATACTTATCAGATGTTGAATATGCATTTATAAGGATAACTTCTAACTACTTAATTGATTTCAGTATTCGGGTAATAGTACTCTTTGAGAAGACATTACTATATTATTTACCTAACAAAAATAAGTTGCAGAAATTTACACCTACTTTACTTTACATTTTACCTCTTATACTATCCTATAATCTCGACTATAATATGAAACTATTCTAAAACTAAAATTAATATCAATTGAAAGTTTAACAGTCCAGTTCGAATTATTACATCTCAAAACTAACCCTAATGAATACAAATGATTAATTTCTATAGACAAACAGTAGAATATGAAATAACACTTAAACTTTCATTTCATCTTCTTCAATTTCACATTTACAGCTTCAGTAAATAGAGATTGTACCTGGAAATGAAAGGAAAACAATGAGATCTAGGCAAAGTAAGGATTAGCAATCAACAACTCGTAAATCGATCAGAACAGCTCCAGCAAACCAGACCCAAACCAAAATGATGATAAACCAGTAGAAAACCCACAGATGCTAAACTAGACCACGAATCAACACTTGACTCCACACAGTACCAATCTAACAGTAACTCGATCACTAAAGCCCAATAGAAGAGAAACACGGACTTGAAATTACTTGCAGGATCAATGAAACAGTGATAGTTTTTATGGTTTATTAAGCTTTGATGTGAACAAATGTACAAATTGAGATTGTAGAAAGGAAAATGTTTTAGTCTTTCAGATTTGCCAAAACTTCTAAACTTGTTAAATGAAGGCTCATGAAGCCTATTTATAGATTTGAAAAGAGATGAAATTTTAAATTCTGAAATTGTCCCTTAGTCCTTTCTTTTATTGCAATTAGACCCCTATTATTTTATTTAATTGACCCTTTTTCCCTTTATTAATGCAGTATTACCTCTTTTCCCCAATCTAGAATGTTCTTTTCCTTGGCTTTTACCCTTCTACCCCTACATCTAATTGGCATTTACTGCACTACCCTTTTATTATGCCTAAAATACCCTCAACCCCTTAGGTATTTACCATTAGACAAAATAGTATTCCCAAGTCTGCCTCTATCCCCTTAGGATTATTACAATGAACCAAATCAACATTCCCCGAACTAACCCTGCTTTCCTATTTCAATTACCCTTCACCCGTACTGCCCTTAACTCCAATTATAACCAAATGCCCAAAATTACTTTAAAAATCAAGATCAAAAACCTTAACTAATTACCATAACTAATCAAAATTTATCCAACTATAACCAAATCAAACTTAGGCAAACAGACTTATATTAATCAATTAACAATTTTCAGAAACCAATCAAATAATAAAGAATCAGACTATTCAACTAAAAGAAAAATCCTAATTACAAATCAAATTTATCAAACAATCAGAACCTAAGAGCTAGGTCTAACAGTATACTTATTCGAACAGAAATCAAAAACCTAAGACTATATCATTTTCATCAAGGATTAATCAACAAAAGAAGATCATAGAAATGCAAACAAGAAGAAATAAAAAGAAAACAGGAACTTAGCTTTTCTCGTTTTCTTATTTCTTCTAGACTTTTCTTTCTTTCTTTCTTTCTTTTCTTTCTTTCTCCTGTTCTTTTATTTCTTCGTTTTTTCTTGATTTTCTAGGATTTTAAAAATCTTGGATATCATTTTCTTGGACTCTTGGACTTCTGGCAGACTTTTGGACGTTAGTTTGAACTCCTCGGTGGGTTTTAAGGTTTGGAAGCTTTAGAACAGGGCTAAGGGTGGTTAGGGGACGCTATGGAATGATTTTGGAGTGGTAGTGTCCGCCGGAATAGGATTTTAGCGACACTTAAATCAATATTCGAGGAGATTCTGGCTTGTTCGAGGAAAAAAGGTTAGAGGGGTGGAAAGGGGAAGCCTAGGCGGTTCTGGGGTGTTAAGGGCGAAGGCAAAATCTTACATTGTGTTCACCGGAGTAGGGTTCCGGCGACACTTGAACGGATATTCGAAGAAATCTGGTCTATTTTGAAGGAAACTAGTTACGGGGGGTGAAAGAGGAGACTCGGGGCTTTTTGTGGTGTTATTGGTGAGGGCATCAGTGTAGGTGCCGTCTCCCGCCGGTGGAAGTTCCGGTGAGACTGAGAGAAAGGGGGAGGAAGAGGCAGCTAGGGTTTTGTGTATAGATGAAAGAGATGATGAAATGAACGGTATAATATGTTTGTGTATATTTTAAATGGCATATAATATTCTGAGCTGTTGAATTATGTGTATTAACGGCTCAGATTTATTGGGCTTTTAAACGGCGTCGTTTCATTTAAGTGACGATTCAATTCCACTAGTTAGATCAATTAGATAATAAACGGCTAGGATTAGACGACTGAAACATCGTCGTTTGGTTTATTAATGGGCTTGTATTCCTGACCGTTGGATCAAATAAATCAATGGCCTAGATCTCTTAGTCTTGAACGATGTTGTTTGGATTTAGGCCAGGCAGACGGCATTTTCTTTTGGGCTTGGGTTTAATTGTGCTGGTGTATATATGTTTTGGGCAACTTATGTTATTAGCCAAATTTTATGTATATGTATATGATTTATCTTGTATTTCTTTTGTATTTTATTTACTTTATATATTTTTGAATTTTTCTTTTGTATTTATTTATTTTTTTTGTATTTTGCATTTCTTTCTTGTATTTTCTTTTCCTTTTTTTTTCTAATTTTGCTAATTTTAAAATTAATCAATTTCTATTTTTTTATGGTATTTTTCAATTAAAACATAAAAATGCTATTGTGATTTTTCTTTAATTGTTATTAGATGTATTACTACCAAAATTTTAAAAATTAAAATTCTAATACTCATGCATATTTTCTATATTTTTATGAATTATTATGCAACTAATTGACATAAAAATGCAACAAATATTTAACAAAATTTAAAAAATCATTTTGTTAGGATTTTTTAGGAATAATTTGCTTATGGAAAAAATTATGTGCTCACAACTGCCCCTCTTTTCTCGGGAACATGAAGAGTTTCCGTGCAGAGAGAGCGGTAATGAGGGATTTTTGCCCATTCACGTATTCCGTGTGAAGCATTTTGGAAAGTTGGATATCATCCTGCTTTAGAGATTGCCTACATATCCTGGGCTAAACAGGAATCATGACAGTGTAGTTTAGGAATGTCTAGTAGCTGGGCCTACTAGGAGCTGTGATCTCATTGTTGTGGCTATTATTACTGCTTGCTGATCCCCTTATTACACCATTGTAAAGATAAAAGAAGTTATCCTAAGCTATGCCCTTTGTTTTACAAAATCATATCTAATGTCTGCTATCTTGTGTTCTTGAATAGCCTTGATCTCACATCTTGCATTTTTTAATATAACTTTGACTATGTCCATTCTTCAGGTGGACTCCTGCTTACGATTGCTTGAAAAAGTATTCACTTATTCTCCAGGTGGGCTCCTGCATGCGGTTGTTTTGAAAAAGTATTCCCTCATTCTTCAGGTGGGCTCCTGCTTGCAATTGCTAAAACATGTTCCCTTGTTCTTCAGGTGGGTGCCTGCTTACCAGATTTGAATTGTATTCGCTTGTTCTTCAGTGGGCGCCTGCTTACACAATTGAAAAAATAAAGAAAATTTTTCTGCCCCAGTATGGTGCATGGGTATATCATGTTATCAAATATTAGAATTCAAAGCTAAATTTCAAACGGTACTTCCCTTGTTTTTCAGATGGGTGCCTGCTTACTGCATTTGAAAAGATATTCCTTTATTCTTCATGTGGGTGCCTGCTTACGAATTTTGAAAAGATATTTCCTTATTATTCAGGTGGGCACCTGCTTACGAACTTTGAAAAGATATTCCCTTATTCTTCAGGTGGGCGCCTGCTTACAACATATGAAAATGTATTCCATTGTTCTTCAGGTGGGCGCCTGCTTACAACGAGCTGAAATGTATTCCCTTGTTCTTCAGATGGACACCTGCTTACGAACTTTGAAAAAATATTCCTTTATTCTTCAGGTGGGCTCCTGCTTACAACATTTGAAAATGTATTCCCTTGTTCTTCAGGTGGGCGCCTGCTTACGAACTTTGAAAAGATATTCCCTTGTTCTTTAGGTGGGCGCCTGCTTACGAACTTTGAAAAGATATTCCCTTATTCTTCAGGTGGGCACCTGCTTATAACATTTGAAATGTATTTCCTTGTTCTTCAAGTGGGCTCCTTGCTTACGAACTTTGAAAAGATATTCCCTTGTTCTTCAGGTGGGCGCCTGCTTACGACATACAAAACAAAGAAAAATTTCTGCCCTAGTTTGATAACTGGGTGCAGCATATTATCATATGTGCAAATCGAAAATTAGAGATTATACTTCCCTTATTCTTCAGGTGGGCGCCTGATTACTGAGGTTGAAATGGATTCATTTGCATATTGTTGCTCTCCTTTAAAACTTGAATTATCTTTCCTTATTCTCCAGGTGGGTGCCTGATTGTCGAAACTTTTTGTGCTCCCTTGTTATCCACATTGATCACATTCACTTTAACGTGTTTAGTAAGAATTTGAATCTTTTATCCATGTTCTAATCAAAGAACAATTTGTTAGTATAAAATGGTGGTTAGCTGCTGTCATTCTTGTTGGCCATGCTCCTACGTTTGAACTTGCTGCAGCTTGCTCCTTTGAACTTGTTTTGCCTTGCCATAATTTCCGGCTATTTTTCAAATTTTCTGATCCTGATATCGCTTTCTTGGTATTTCTTTCTCTTTCTTGTGAACTTTTGCTTCTTTCTCCAAATATCCGATAATAAGTCCCGATCTTATTATGCCATAGAACTGGGATGTTGGTAGTTAGCTTCGACCGAAAATGTCTTATAGACAGATTCCAAGAAAAAATGAAATGCAATGACCTTGAAGTTTTGAGGGTAGAAATACTCTGAAAAGACAAGAAGGACAGAACTTATCTGAGTGGGAAGGCTGATTCCTTTGATCATGCCATGCATTTGGATTAACCAACCTAGACTGTCCAACCAACCGACTGTCAATTGCACCATTTGCTATTCCATATTTCGCAACTTGATCTTCAACAACACCCCAAACCTTACTTGTTTTGCCACTTTTCAACCACAAACTTCTTCATTTGCCCACTTTGGAACTTAGTTTCACCTTACGGTGCCCGTGAGAGTTTTCACCAATAAGACTCTCTCATTTTTATATCTCTTAACTTACATCACCTTACGATGCCCGTGAGGATTTTCACCAATAAGACTCTTTTATTTTTATATCTCTCAACTCACATCGCCTTACGGTGACCGTGAGAGTTTTCACCAATAAGACTCTCTCATTTTTAATTTTTTATTTTTTGGTGCCAGAGTGTTGTCCATAACATAATTCGCCTTACCTGCTTGTATTGACATTTCTTAAAATTGATCAGAAGGTCATTCTTTGGACCGTAATATGACTTTTGGATTGGTTTAGAAAGAAAGGTATAAAGGCTCAAAATATTCCAATGTGGGTTCAAAAGCTACAACTTTCGGAATCATATCTTTTATAACAAATATAACTTTTGCTCCAGTTTCATTCTTTGGGGATTTTTGGATTTTTCTTCTGGTGTGACTGAACCTCAGTGAGGCTGCCTACGTACCCTTTCGGGATTAAGTCAAACGTAGTTCGGATAAATAAAAAATCGCTTCATGGTTGCGATATTTCTTTCCTCCCATTCTTCTCCTTTGCAATTTTATTTTCTTTCTTTTCTTTTCTTTTTCTTTTTACTTCTTTTTTTCCTTTTCTTTTCCATTCCTTTCGTTCTTTTTCTTTTCTTCACTTGACTTTCCACATTCAATCTTTGGCTTTGTTGTTGATTCCGAAAGAGGGATATGAAAGAAAATGTAATAAGGCTCGAAGGGATAGCAATGGATAAAGTATTTGGATAGCGAAACAAAATTCCTTCATCATTTCAATTTCAAAATATGACAAATACAATCAGATACAAGAAGATAAAGAAATCATATATAATATCTTTTGATTGCGTCAGAATTGATAGCCATTTCTGCACATCCTTGCACATCTGTTAGATATAACGCTCCATTGGACAACACCCGTGATACAACAAATGTCCCTTGCCAATTGGGAGAAACCTTTCCTTTTGCTTCTGCCCAATAAGGTAAGATACGCTTTAATACCAGTTGTCCGACTTCGAATTTTTGTGGACTCACTTTCTTGTTATAAGCTCTAGCCATTCTCTGTTGATACAATTGCCCATGATATACTGCTGCCGGTCTTTTCTCATCAATCAAGCTTAATTGTTCCAACCGGACTTTGACCCATTCATCATCATCAATTTCTGACTCCGCAATGATTTGAAGGGAGGGTATTTTAACTTCCGCAGGTATCACTGCCTCCGTGCCATACACCAATGAATAAGGAGTTGCACCTACTAAAGTGCAAACGGTAGTGCGATATCCTAGCAAAATAAATGGTAATTTCTCATGCCACTGCCTCGATCCTTCCACCATTTTCCGAAGAATTTTCTTAATGTTCTTATTGGCTGATTCAACTGCTCCATTCGCCTTAGGAAAATATGGTGTGGAATTGCGGTGCGTAATTTAAACTTCTTGCATGTTTCTGCCATCAAATGACTGTTAAGGTTGGCACCATTATCTGTAATAATCACCTTCGGAATTCTAAATCGGCAAATGATGTTTGCATGTATAAATCAACCACTGCTTCTTGGTTACTGCCTTGAGTGTTTTTGCTTCAACCCATTTAGTAAAATAATCAATGGTAACCAGAATAAACCTGTGCCCATTAGATGCTGACATTGTATGCAACTCATATGGTGGAGAATGAATCAAATTTGCATGTACCTGGCATTGATGACATTTGCGCACAAAGCTGATATAGTCTCGCTCCATAGTAAGCTAGTAATATCCTGCTCTGAGAATTTTCTTTGCTAGCACATACCCACTCATATGTGGTCCACAGACTCCCACATGTACTTTGTCCATAATTGTTGTAGCCTGCTTTGCATCTATACATCTCAATAATCCGAGGCCCGGGGTTCTTTTATACAAAACCCCTCTGTTAAAGAAGAATCCACTTGTCAATCGTCTGATAGCTCTCTTTTGATCACATGTGTCATGTGGCGGATACACCCCCATTCTGAGGTATTCTTTAATATCATAGAACCACGGCTCACCATCGAGTTCCTCTTCTACTGTATTGCAATAAGCATGTTGATCACGAACATGAATTTGCAATAGGTCCACATAGGCTTTGTCCGGATGATGTAGCATTGATACCAGAGTGACCAGAGCATCGGCAACTTCATTATGGATTCTCGAGATGTGCTTGAATTCTATGGACTGAAACCGCTGGCACAGTTCATGCAAACATTGTCGGTATGGTATGAGTTTTAAATCTCGTGTTTCCCATTCTTCTTGAATTTGATGTACCAAGAGATGCGAGTCACCTATGGCATACAACGACCCTTGCGTGGTCCTTACATATAATTACAAAAGCCCGCAAGAGGATCCTTACACAGAAATAAAGAGGTTCAAGGATATGCTTACAATAAGAGCCTACGAATCTAGCCTATTCCTAAAATACGGTATCTCTGTCATCATCCCCCCAAGCGTATGATCTCAAAGACAATATCTTCCAAGTCCTATCCCCTCAGGGACCCCATCCTAATCCTCCCGGAATGGAATTTCAAAAGGAAGGATATAGAAGAGGAAGGCAGGGGAGAAGAGCAAAATGACGAATGAGAGGCCGGAAGAACACAAGTGGCTAGGAATTTTCAAAAGGAAGGATATAGAAGAGGAAGGCGGGGGAGAAGAGCAAAATGACGAATGAGAGGCGGGAAGAACACAAGTGTCTAGGTAAAAAATTTGGCTAGTACAAAGTTCGCTAGTACTACCATTTTGAAGCCACTTCTTGAGACGTTGCCTCAGCCCGGGAGGCAACAACTTCAGGAATCCAAAGGGGGTGTAACAGGCCAAGCCAAGGAAGGAGGGTGAGCAACGGTGTATAATCTGAGCCCCCCCTCTTTAGCAGTGGTGCATAATTTGAGTATCTCCCCGGGTCGGAGGAAATAGGCCCTCTACTTCATCGCCCAATCGCCCCGAGCCAACGAATGTTGACGCGTGATTTTTGACCCTACCCGAGATGTTTTTTATATTTCTTGCTAAAATATTTAGTTTAGGCCTAGTATAGCTATTTTAGCTAATTTTGACTCTTTTACTTTATTTTTACCTTAAAATGAAAAATAACAAAAATATAGTTTTATTAGTGTTTCGTAGTCATTTTAAATTTGAAAAATATAAAAATAGTACTTTATATTTTTTATCTTTTTATAAAAACGAAA
The DNA here is from genome assembly GCA_032618575.1 of Nicotiana noctiflora. Classification (NCBI taxonomy): domain Eukaryota; kingdom Viridiplantae; phylum Streptophyta; class Magnoliopsida; order Solanales; family Solanaceae; genus Nicotiana; species Nicotiana noctiflora. Next base: position 13,507 of record JASVEL010011132.1, read on the forward strand.
ATAATAAAAAATAGTTTCATTAATATTTTGTAGTTATTTTAAACTTGAAAAAAAAATATAGTTTTATTTTAATTATGAGTATTATAGTTATTTTGGTTACCTAGGATTAATTAAATAACGCCATTCTCGGTTCCGGGCGAAGAATAATATTCGGGTTCAAACTACCCGGTTTTATAATTTTCGGACATAGCCCGTAATAACCCGACACTACACTAAGGGGGAGGGATGGGAGAATGATTAAAAAATAAAAAAGAGAATAAAAACAAAAAAGAAAAAGACAAAAGACATGGGCAACACAAAATATAAAACAAAAAAAGACAATAGGGGGGCTCGTTGAAGAAAAGAAAGGGAATAAAAAATCAAAGAAAAAGAGAGACTTGAGGACTTACCGTAAGTCTTCTTCTTTAAGAAGAAAACAGCAGCAGCTCTGGAGGAAAAACCGACATTTTGAGCTCGAGAAAGAGAGGGAAAAGGATTCAAAAAAAAAAAGAAAAAAGGAGACCCCTCTCCTTAAACAGAGAGGAGCCTAAGGAAGCTCGAGTGGCAGAAGACCCGGCTTCTTCTTCAGGAAGGAACGAAAAAACGCTGGAGCTCTCTTACGCCATTGTCGACCACTTTTCGTCGACAAGTTTCACGTCGAGACTGCTCCATCACTCCAGCAGTCTAGCTCTGTCGACCAGCCACCCTCGCCACTGTCGCAACCAAGCAGACGAGACTGCCGTAACCAAGCAGCCTCGTCATTCACAAGCGACACACAACCCGTTGTTCGTCGTCGTCACGTCGACCACCAGTGAAGTGACGCCATTCATCCTTAGTCGCTAGCTGTCCGGCAGTGAACCCGTTTCTGTTTCTGTCACGTCCAGCAGTGAACAAAAATGGGGTAGTTGAACAGTGAAGCATCCCGAATAAAAATAGGTGGGTGTCTAGCAGTGAACCAGTTTCGATAGCTGCTGCCATGGCGTTCCGAGTCGTGTTTTCCATTCGAGGTCGTCGTTCGTGTTCTGAGTTCGTCGAGGTGTCGAAGGTCTCGTGGGCCTAGGTTTACGATGTCTCTGTTGTTGCCTTGATTCACCACTGTTGCAGCTGCGTGAGGTGTATGTTCTAACTCTACCTTTTATTACTCTTGTTGATGCTTGAATGGAATATTTGATTAAATCTCTTTTTTTGAATTTCTGTTTTTTTTTTAATAAATTTTGCGTAGCCTTGTGTATTGGGTGTTGATTTGTCTTTTAGTCTAAGAAAGTAGTTGTAGTTATAATTAATCATCCTTAAAAAATATTAATAAATTAAAAGGTTCTTATGGTTATGCTTGGAACCGTTAGAGCCCTTACATATGTATTAAAATATGTCTCTTACGTTGAATCTGTTATTTTATCACATAATTTTCCTATATGTTAATTCTTATCCTTAAGTTTATTTAGTCTTTGTTGTTGGTCGAGAATATAAAAGGAAAATTGCAGAACAAAAAAAATTAAATTTGAAAAATTGACGTCAAGCGATGTTACAGTAATGCATTTGAGTCTCAAGGTTTGGTATTGTAAAATTTATTTTCTTTAATTTAATATGATTTCATCAAGTTTAGTTTTTATGTGACCCGATTATAATTACTTCGAATAGTAATTCCCTTTAATTTAGAATTGAGGTGTGTCATGCCAAATAAAAATGACAATTGCATGTCCCTCATTTAATCTTGCTTATCCTTAGAACTCGAGGCGTGCCATTTAGAAAATTCCATGGCCCTCGCAAAGCCCAAATGCGTAGTTACTTTAGACGCGTGTTTAATAAATTTACATTCTTAAATACGGGTGCGCATTTATGTGACCCAAATCTATCTCCCGGCGAAACTGAGATACGTTAAAGTCACAGGCGTACTGGTTGCGGTGTGACTCGAAATGTGTTTTCGTGACGTCGCAATTCTTCTAAAAAATCGAAAAGCGGAACATTAAAAGCACATAATTAAAATATATAAAGAAATCACATAAGAGCAAAAGTACAGTTGAGCGACCGTGCTAAAACCACGGAATCCGGGAGTGCCTAACACCTTCTCCCGGGTTAACAGAGTTCCTTATCCGGTTTTCTAGTTTCGCAGACTATATTACAAAGTCATAAATTTCCTCGGTTCGGGATCCAACTGGTGACTTGGGACACCATTACTCTCCTAAGTGGCGACTCTGAATTTAATAAAAATGGATCTCGCCTCGATTGTCCTTTAATTGGAAAAACTCCCTTGTGCCCTCGCGGGTGCGGAAAAAGGAGGTGTGACAGCTCTGGCGACTCTGCTGGGGATGATAACCTCTGAACTTCGGTTCAGGGTCTAAGAATTCGAGCTCAGTTAAATTGTTGTTTTGTCTATATCCGATTTTATTACATGTTTAATTAATGTGCTACATGTCTACCGCTTTGATACTAGTTGCACTGTATATACAAATTGCTATATGTTTACCGCTTTGATATTGCGTGAACTGTGTACAAAACTGTGCCGAAAACCCGTCTCTTCTTACCCTCGGGGATGTGCTTACTGGTTGAGACTCCCCTTTCTGTTAGTGTCAATACCAAAATAAGAAAAGAGGCAGGATAAGTTACAAAGCCGGACGATCCCGCGGGTCCCCGGTACGTAGCTCCCTCCTCAAATCCGAGTTGTCCGCTCGGGTACACGGTCTAGTACCATTGAAAACATCAGGATATTAAGCCTAGATTTAGGACGTTTATTTGCATCATATCCGACTTAGGGAACTCAACACAGGGGTTGGGTCCGTCTAGGACAGGTGACCCGGAAAATTAAAGACCGAGCATGTTATATGTTGCATTTATTTGTTCTAGATTATTATTGGCTAAATTCCTGAAAAACAAAAAGAGAGAAATTTTAAAAAAAAAAAAAAATCGAAATGTCAACGAAACGCTGTCGAGAGTTTGAAAAGAAAATTTTAAAAAATAAGTGGTACAATTTTTGTTGAAATAATTGGTCAAATAATCTGACCGAACTACGCAGGTTTGATTCTCACCACTAAGTGAGATACGTAGGCAACCCTCATCGGGTTCAACCACCCCTTTAAAAAATCAAAAAAAATGTGTGTGTTTAATTTTGTCAATAAAATCAAAGTGATGCCGTTTTTGCAAATAACCGAATGTTCCGAAAGGACGCCGGAAGGCTGTTTTTTGCAAAAATAGCCACTTTGAATCATTTTTAATAATTTGCAGCCGCAGCCTTGAAATATTCCTTGTGGAAATGTTGCAAGGCCATAGCCGCAAAATCAAGTCCGGGTTCACACCCCTTTTGCAAAAAATAACCAAAAAAAAAGAGTGTTAAATTTTTGATTTTGTTATAAATGAGTCGGGTGATGCTATTCTTGCTCAATATAGTTGAAAGGTTGTATCCGCAAAATTAAGTTTGAGTCATCACTCAACTTTTCAAAAAATAATCACTTTATCAAATAAGCCATTACATGGCCGTTCCTTGCATAAATAGCCACTGTTGGCATTTGAACTTCTTCAGTCTTGTATTGGCCTGTGTCGGTGCTGAATGATGCCCCATAGGCCCCAGGATTAAATTTTGAATTTATATCTTCTTGATAAAATTTTGCAAAAAAGAGCCACTTTGTCTAAACAAGCCATTATATGGCCAATTTATGAAAAATATTCTTGTGTTGGTTTATGGTGATGCCGAACGATGCCCCATGAGCCACGGGATATAAAAAAAAGAAAAAAAAAATTAAGTTTATCTTTCTTAAATAAATTTTGCAAAAATAGTCATTTTGTCAATAAGCCATTATGTGGCCAATTTTGTAGAAATAGTCATAATTGACACCAAAAATATTCTTTTTCTTGTAGAAATTTCCTACACAAGTTTGTAGTTGGAGTCGGCTTATATAATTTTCCTTCAAAAAATAAATCAAAAAAAAAAAAATCAAATAAACATTTCTTTATTTCTTGCATTAATTTGCAAGAACTACGCTCGGTCTGATTCATGCGGGGTCATGATACGTAGGCAATCTCCATAAGATTCGACCACAACTGTATATGTATATATAATATAAAATAAAAAAAGAAATAAAAAAATAAAAATAAAAAATTTGATAAGGACTGTCCGAGTCCATTCTAACATGTTTTGTCTTGAATTGTAAAGTAAGTAGAAGGTGGTTGGTTTGTGACAAGCGGACAACGCGAGATCCCCGAAAGATGGTACAGGAGGAAATAACCCAAAGATTGAAAAGCTTAGAACAGCGGTTGAAAAACACGCACGGGTTGACAGGTCAAAAGAGTGTGGCTTTCAAAGATCTATGCTTGTTTCCCGATGTCCACTCGCCACCTGGTTTCAAGATTCCCAAATTTGAAAAGTACGATGGACATGGACACCCAATAGCCCACTTGAAAAGGTATTGCAATCAACTAAGGAGTCCGGGAAGAAATGAAGAATTGTTAATAGCTTACTTTGGGGAAAGCCTTATAGGAGTAGCCTCTGAATGGTTTTGGGATCAAGATGCATCTCGCTGGCACGTCTGGAACGACATGGCACAGGCTTTTGTCAAACAATTTCAATACAACATTGACATTGTCCCGGACCGCATTTTCCTTTCAAATCTGAAGAAGAAATCAAGTGAAAGTTTCAGGGAATATGCCCTTAAATGGAGAGAGCAAGCGGCTCGTGCTGAGCCACCCATGGATGACCATGAGTTAATCACTATCTTCCTTCAGGCTCAAGAGCCGGATTATTTTCAGAACATGATGTCTGCAGTTGGTCAATCCTTCTTGGATGTAATCAAAATGGGAGAAATGGTAGAGAACGGTCTTAAGACAGGTAGAATTATAAGTCAAGCGGCTCTCAAGGCTGCAGCTCAGGCTGTCCAATTTGAATCTAGTGACACGAATGAGAGGGATGAAGAAGTCATGATGATATCAGGGTCAAGAAAAGGTTCCAGAAGAACACCTCGATGGTATGCGATGTCTCGACAGGTTTTCCATAACTCCCCTAAGCATTACTATCCACTTCCGAACCCACCATACTCAGTTGATCCACCCCAGTATGTTATTCAAGCCATCAAATCATCCAAGAAAGCGAGCACGGGCATCACAAAATCTCTACCATCCTCTGCAAAATTTCCAAATACCTTATAACCCACTTCCAAACCAAGGGTATAGAAGGGAACCGAAGTTGAAGGAACATTTCACACCAATAGGAGTTTCCTATGAAAGCTTATTTGAGAAGTTAAAGCAACAGGACATGATTGCACCCATCCCTCCAAATCACGTGGACCCACGTGCAAGGAGCTTTGACCCATCTAAAAGGTGTGAATACCATTCCCATGCCTAGGGGCACAACATGGAAAGTTGTCGGGATTTGAAAAGGGAAATAGAAAGGATGATCCAAAAAAGGTTGATTGTGATTCATAACAGTGACACCCAGAATATCGCGCTGAATCCGTTACATGCACCTGATGATACACACTTTCTGGCGGTGATGCCTGATGACATGGAATATGAGAATCCACTCGGGAATTTGCCGACCGAAATGAGAGAAGGCCATAGTGGTTCTGATAATCAAATTCGAGGTTAAATGTCAGGCTTATCAATTGGAGAGTCATTTGTGGTGGCTTATTTTGTTGTCATTTCTATCTGTCCGAGTTATTTCAGAATGGTAATCCGAATGTTGTTTTGTGGCTCCAACCTTTTATCCTTGTATTTTTCTTTTGATCATAGTGTCTCATCTAAAGGGGTCTAGGTTCGTTCTAAGTATTGTACCCCAGTTTTGTTTTTTTTGGTTGTTCGAGTCGTTGTTTTATCGGTTAATGCAATTACCTATTTTACATTATTTCTAGACATTTTCTGTTATTTAGTCCTCTCCTTCCTATAGTTCTTTTTCTGCTAGCTCTAGTGACATGACGTGCGCGCATAGTTCTGGCCCGATCTTAAAAGTTAATCACAAAACCATTGGGAGGTGATCGAGATATTTAAATGAAGTAAGAACGGTTTGAGATTATTCGAAACCCGAGTCATGAGAAACTGGGGCAAGTAAAAGAAAACTGTTAAAGGCAAGCAGCCAAAATTGACATGGGGTCGTTCATAATAATGAAAATGAGAGTGTTGCCCAACAAGTGCTTTAAAGATATGACGAATATTAATTGTGTTGTTTACACTTGGCATGTTTTGAAGATTGGAATGACGAAGGCATTTTGTTCTGCTATCCAAACACTTTATCCATCGTCAACCCTTCGAGCCTTATTTTGATTTCTTTCATACCCCTCCTTCGGAATCGGTACCAAAATTAGAAACACAAATGGGGAAGATAAAGAAAGAAAAAGAGAAAAAGAAAACAACAAAAACAACCAAAAAGAAAGAAAAAAAAGAATGAAAAATGAAAAGGAAAAACTAGAAAAACAAGGAATTGGGAACTACGTTTGACCCGATTCCTCAAGGAGGATACGTAGGCGCTTCACAGCTCGGTCATAGTGTAAATAAAAACCAAAAAATCCCCAAGCAAGAAACGGGGGCACGGGGGCAGTAAAAAAAATGTGTTTATGTAAGGAAAATATAGGATTCCGAAGGTTGTAATTTTGAACCCAATTTGTTTTATTTTGAGCCTTTAATACCCTTTCTTTTATAGCCCTGTCCAAACCCACATTACGGTCCAAAGAAAGACCTTTTGACCAATTTTCAAAAGAGGCTGAGTTAGGCAAATGAGAGAAGTTTCATCGGGACATGACACTCTGATTCCCGACAGAAAGACTCCGATCTCCAGCAGAAAATAGGAGAGTCTTAGCAGTAACACCACCAATCCCCAGCGAAAAAGTAACACAAATGAGAGAGTCTTAGCGGTGAAAACCTTCACAGGCACCATAAGGCGATGAAAGCTGAGAGAAAACCGAAATGAGAGAGGCTTGGTAGTGAAAACCCCTCGGGCACTACAAGTCGAACGGAGATTGGAAATCAGATGGGAAAGCCCCAGGCGAAGATTACAAAAGGCGGTTTAATGATGGAGGATAGGCTATATGTGCATGTCATGTCCATTAGAGTTGGTATCCACGTTTGATAGGTTTACTTTATAATTTTCTTTTTAGAGAGTCATCTTCCTTTTTGTCTTTTATTCTGTTTCCTTTTATCTTTCTTCTTCTTTTTTTTTTTTTTTTTCGAAAATTCCCCAATAGAGTCTGTTTGCAAGAAATGACTGCAAAATTTTCCATCAGCTTTCCAATTACGCAAGACGGGATTCTAATTGGTACACCCAAGTGGTATAAGTCAGGAGGGAACAAGCGCAATTCCAGTGTCCAGAAGGGTATTCCCCAGCAATAAGAAATCGACAAAGGGGTGGATCGGTGTGAAAAAGGATATCTCAATGAAGGTTAATGACCGCGAGGCCAAGGCCAATGAGATTCAAAGGCCGGGAAATGCCCATTCCTTAGATATGCCGCCAAAGAAGGGGAGATATCCCCAGCAGAAAGGTATTTTCAGTGACAAGGGTGAACAAAGAAAATGGTTCACCAGTAAAACATGCAAGGTCTTCACGAAGGGTCACTATTATAGGAATTCGGGTGGCCAGTGGAAAACCACGTGGAAAGGTTCGCGAATAAAGAGTCGTCAAGGAAGGCGGGGAAGCAAGAAAGGAGAAAACTATCCCCAGCATGAATATCATCAAATAATAACATCCCCAGCAAGTTCTGATAATGAAACGCAGAGCAGGGAAAGAGGAGGAGAACCATCCCCAGCAGGAGCACCACAACCAACCACCACATTTTAAAACTAACCAATTTTTCTTTGATTTGAAACAGGAAGAAGAGGGGTTGCTGGCAGAAAATCATGCCACGAAGAAGATTCTCAAACTGGGGCAGAAAATTTTCTCCCGTTGCGAAAATTTTCTCGAAACCAAATACCCGGTTGGGGAAGGAAGCCAGATAACGCGAGGAAATGATCTTTGAACCCCGTTATCCCCAGCAGCTTTGAAAGAAAGAAAACAACAAGCTATGATAGAGGAAATTATACCCCCAGCAGACAGGACAAAACGAGGAAGCTTGCGTTCAGAAAGGCAAGAAGTCGGTATCATCCCCAGCAGTTCTCGGAAAAATGAAACACTGATTTCGAGATTTCTCCGGCAGCATTATATCCTACAAGTTTTTCAATGGAGCCAAGCGCGAGTCCCGAATGAGGTTTGGAAAGAGGAAAAAGGAAAAGGGATCCCCCGACAGTGTAATCCCCAGCTGATGACATTTCAATCCCCAACGATCCCGGGAGAGAATAAAGGTTTTGAAGGAAGTAGAAAAAGAGGAAATAAAGAAGATTTCCCCAGCAGCATTACCCCAGCAGGTCCAAAGATATCCCCAGCAGTCAAGAGAAAAATAACACGACCCAGAGGAAAGCAATTCCGAAACAAGGTAATTCAGAAGAAAGGATGGACCAAGAGATGATGCAGGAAGAAGAAAGTGGTATGTGAAGCAAAGGAAGGCGATATGGATATGATGAAGTTAGTGAGTTGTAATTGAAGTCAGGGAGCCCGCCTGAAGAATTGAGTGGCGATTGAATTTTTGAGTTGTAGTTGAAGTCAGGGAGCCCGCCTGAAGAATGGAGTGGCGATTTATTTTGAAGTTGTAGTTGAAGTCAGGGAGCCCGCCTGGAGAATGGAGTGGCGATTTAGTTTTGAAGTTGTAGTTGAAGTCAGGGAGCCCGCCTGGAGAATGGAGTGGCGATTTTATTTTGAAGTAGTAGTTGAAGTCAGGGAGCCCGCCTGAAGAATGGAGTGGCGATTTTATTTTGAAGTAGTAGTTGAAGTCAGGGAGCCCGCCTGGAGAATGGAGTGGCGATTTAGTTTCGAAGTTGTAGTTGAAGTCAGGGAGCCCACCTGAAGAATGGAGTGGCGACTTATTTTGAAGTTGTAGTTGAAGTCAGGGAGCCCGCCTGAAGAATGGAGTGGCGATTTAGTTTTGAAGTTGTAGTTGAAGTCAGGGAGCCCGCCTGAAGAATGGAGTGGCGATTTAGTTTTTGAAGTTATAGTTACAGATAGTTTAATAGGAAGTGAAAAACAATAATTAGAGGTTTTAGATGAAAGCAACAAGAAGAAGGAAGCAACAATTGGAAGATTTCGAGTAAGACATCAATTTAGACCTAGTCTGAGGAATTATCTCCTAGCGTCAAAATCTTAGTCAGATGAATTTTTCTCCTAAGATATCAAAATCTCAGTCTGATGAATCTTTCTCCTGAGATCACAACAATTTAGACCTAGTCGGAGGAATTATCTCCTAGCGTCAAAATCTTAGTTTGATGAATCTTTCTCCTAAGATATCAAAATCTTAGTCTGATGAATCTTTCTCCTAAGATCACAATGATTTAGACCTAGTCTGAGGAATTATCTCCTAGCGTCAAAATCTTAGTCTGATGAATCTTTCTCCTAAGACATCAAAATCTTAGTCCGATGAATCTTTCTCCTAAGATATCAAGATCTCAGTCCGATGAATCTTTCTCCTGAGATCACAACAATTTAGACCTAGTCTGAGGAATTATCTCCTAGCGTCAAAATCTTAGTCTGATGAATCTTTCTCCTAAGATATCAAAATCTTAGTCGGATGAATTTTTTTTCCTGAGATGGTAATCATTCGATCTATACATTTCAAGTTTTGGTAATCAGGTGCCCACTTGAAGAATGGAATGGCAATTTATATTCGAAGTTTGTCGTTGAAGTCAGAAGCCCGCTAGAAAAGCAGAATGGCGTCTCAGTTTCCAAGATTTGATAAGGATAGTGAACAATCGAAAGTGACAGAGTGTAACGGAAATCCCCAGCATGAATCAGAAGGAAGGCAACAAGGATCAGAAAAGATAGATTCAGACTTCGAAGGAGAATAGCTCGAAGATCACAAGTAAGGGAATTCACTTCGGAGTGCAATGCAAGTTAGCAACAAAAGAAACTTGCGACCAGAATGCGAGTCAACAGTCCGAGATAATCAACAGAAGTCAGTCACAATGAAAAAAAAGGGCAAAGAGTTAATCCAAGTGCAGAAATCGATGAAAGATGTGGTGTGCTCAAGACATGGCCGAGGTGACAAGCACTGCATACCTGGTTCAGATCCAGAAAGCTGAAGAAGATTGAACTAGTACCTACAACTAGCAAGTATCAAGGTTCAAATTTAGAGTCCGTATGAAGCACCAACCAATACTCAAGATCAAGCTTCAGAAGACTTATAGATATGAATTTTGTAACTAGTAGCTGATAGGCTTAGTTAGTCTTTTTCGTATTTTGATTTTTGATGTAATAGCAGGACCACGGACCGGAACTTCGATGGGACGGAACCTCGACGGAACGACACTTCGACTGGCTCTCCACCTCGGTTGCTCCATTTCCTCACTCACTTTTGAACTACACGTGGCCTGATTCCTTTATAGCCAAGGATATGTAGGCAGCTCAGGTACAAGGGCTCGGTCACATTCCTCTTCTTTTAGTTTAGTCCCTCCGAATAAGGGTCGGGTCAAAAAAACACTTGTCTAGTCGTTCTTTGTCTGAAAACTCTTTGTGTTTTCAGTCAAAGAGGGGCAGCTGTAAACACGTGATTTTTGACCCTCCCCGAGATTTTTATATTTTTAGCATAAAATATTTAGTTTAGGCATAATATAGCTATTTTAGCTAATTTTGACTCTTTTACTTTACTTTTACCTTAAAATGAAAAATAACAAAAATATAGTTTTATTAATGGTTCGTAGTCATTTTTAAATTTGAAAAATATAAAAATAGTACTTTATATTTTTATCTTTTTATAAAAACGAAAATAATAAAAAAATAGTTTCATTAATATTTTGTAGTTATTTTAAACTTGAAAAGTATAAAAAAAAATAGTTTTAATTATGAGTATTATAGTTATTTTGGTTACCTAGGATTAATTAAATAACGCCATTCTCGGTTCCGGGCGAAGAATAATATTCGGGTTCAAACTACCCGGTTTTATAATTTTCGAACATAGCCCGTAATAACCCGACACTACACTAAGGGGGAGGGATGGGAGAATGATTAAAAAATAAAAAGAGAATAAAAAAAAAAAAAAAAGAAAAGACAAAGAAGGCACGGCAGTGAGGATTTCAAAAAAAAACAAAAAGAATGAAAAAGAGAGACACAAAGATATGGATTCATTATGGGAGCAGAAGACACAAAAAAAAGACACAAAAAAAAGACACAAAGAAAAAGACACAAAAAAAGACACAAAGAAAAAGACACAAAACAAAAAGACATGGGACTAAAATTAAAAAACACAACCAAATGGGGGGTCACGTGATCAAAAAGGAAGAAGGAAGGGAGATACAGGCTAGACAATACATAAAAAGGGCTGGGATAAAACAAGAAAGAAAAACGGGCAGCACCATTGGAAAACAGAAAAAAAAAACGGAAAAAAAAAACGGCATTTCAAAGAAAAAGAACGTAAAAAGAGCAGGACTGTTTCTTCTTCAGTTTTCGTTGAAGAAGCAGTAAGAAGACAATATATACACGGTCGGCTTCTTCATTTTCGAAAACGAACGAGCCGCAGAACTTTGAGAAAGAAAAGCCCTCGTCTCCAGCAAGCAGCACGACCATTGTCACACCAATAACCCCATCATTGCTCGTTCCTGCTCGACGACCACCACTGTCACGTCGTCGACCAGCCCCAAACGTCCAGCACTGTCATTAATCCAGCGAACAACAACCAAACACTCCAGTTCGTCGACCAACAGTCCGCGACACCCGCTTCTGCTTCATCTTCGTCTTCGTTCCAGTAGCGAACCACCTGCTGTTTCTCCGAGTTCGTCGAGGCTCCACGTCGAGTCGTTTGTTCTTGGTTCCGGTCTGGTTGGAATTCTGTTCGGAGAGGTCGAAGGTTGAGGTCGTCATAAAAGGTCTGCTTTCCTTAACTTGCTCTTGACTAATGCAATTTGATGTCTCAAGCACTTATATGAAAATGAAGGGAAAACTCTGTTGTTCATAGTTGCTGCTTCATTATCCGTGTGCGATCTTTTCTAATGTTTGCATTATGAGGTTGTTACTATTTATTTTATAATCTTGCAATTTGTCGTCACTTTCGTATCTGTTGTATGTTTTCTTCAGTTGAACATATTATGATGAGACATGAGTTTGCATTTCATAGATTTTGGGATTACAGTAATTTAAGAAATTTGATGCATTACAAATGTCCTTGTTAATGTTGTCGTTATTAATGTTGTTTTACTCTCCTTGAATTGACTACTTGAAGGAGACTATTTTAATCTCGTTAGGATATTTGCTCATGAACAAATTAGTATCATATTTCATTTCGTTAAGTAATAAATATTTAGCTGCTCTGTTTCATTGAATGTTGGAGCGATATTTCATAAAGATTATATGTTGTTAATTGTTTCATGTGTTTGGACGTTTTATTGGACAGACAAGGAGGAGGGATTAGAGTTTTGAAATGTTTAATGCATTGTGAGGGTGGGTCTAACAGTAATAATGTTATGGTCTTAAGATTCGTATGAGATCTAGCTCAAAGTTAATAAATTAAAGTCAGGCTCACTTTTCTAATAGCTAAAATCATAGCATTAATCCGCAATAATTTCTCACCTCTAATTTATTGCCCTCATATAATCTTAGTTTGCCTTCAGAATTTGGGATGGACCGTTTAGCGAATTTCACGGCTTTCCCCAAGTTAAAAAAGACGATAGACTCTTTAGGCACGATTTGTAAATAAAATTACTTTCCTAAATACGGGTGTGCATTTATGTGACCCAAATCTTACTCCCGACGAAACTGAAATACATTAAAGGCACAGGCGTACTGGTTGCGGTGTGACTCGAAATGTGTTTTTGTGACGTCGCAATTCTTCTAAAAAATCGAAAAGCGGAACATTAAAAGCACATAATTAAAATATATAAAGAAATCAGATAAGAGCAAAAGTACAATTGAGCGACCGTGCTAAAACCACGGAATCCGGGAGTGCCTAACACCTTCTCCCGGGTTAACAGAGTTCCTTATCCGGTTTTCTAGTTTCGCAGACTATATTACAAAGTCATAAATTTCCTCGGTTCGGGATCCAACTGGTGACTTGGGACACCATTACTCTCCTAAGTGGCGACTCTGAATTTAATAAAAAATGGATCTCGCCTCGATTGTCCTTTAATTGGAAAAACTCCCTCGCGCTCTCGCGGGTGCGTAAAAAGGAGGTGTGACAACGAAGACAACAACAACAATAACAATAATAGCATCACATCGGCGCAACTTTGTCCAACCAAAAAAGGATCGAGAGTTGGGTCATGGCATACATGGCGTGAGATCTTGAGGCTGTAGGCCTCAAACATAATGAGACAACAAAAACTAAAAATGGCAGGAAAGGAGGAAAAAATGAGTATTAAAAGAAGTTTGAATGAAAAGCCAATCACAAGAAGCCCCATTTATAGGGAGAGAGCAAAGTAACCGACGGCGTCATCACCGCCCTCGAAAAGCATAACAACAGGCACAATTAATGTGTTCATAGAAGTTGAATCGATAGCAATGACACGACCTCGAAGAACAAAGAGTCACGACATTTCGGATGATCCCGGAGAAGTGAAAAGGTGAAATGCCTCGGTACTTGTAAAAGGGGTTGTGCCATCAGCACGACGTCATTTCGGGAGCTCGCAAAGTGGGGTGTCAAAAATATTTCTTATCGCTTCCCTCTATGAAATACGGAGACTATCTGTACACGGTAAAATCGGCGGGCTGATTTCACATCGACAAAATGCTTCAAAGGTTCACCCCAGAGGCTCGGGAAGTCGAGTCGTTCACTTCCCTCAGGATCTGTCAACACCTAGCCAAGGATAACATCGAACAAAACCCCAACGAACGCAGGAAGCTCCCGAAGAATGCATCCGGAGTCAATTAGGTCTATTTTAGCAGCTCAACGTCGGCCCACACATACGTCATAAAGATAACTGGCTGTCCCATCCCATTTCCTTTATCACGCAACATATCTTGTACTAATTTTGGGCTCTCCCCGGCCTCTTGTAAAAAGGGGAGCTCCAACTATTCTAAAACAAATCAATAATATCTCTCTATTTCTTCTCTAACTTGCTCGTTCTTACTAGCTGGAGGCCACTTTAGCATTTACTATTCTCTCACACGTTCTTTATTTATTGCTTGGTATTGGCCATAAAGAGTCTTGCTTGATCATATTCTAGCTGTTGTCACATTTCCGACTACCCCCAATAGCTCGAGATCGAGCCCAGTTATTGGCCTCGAGGTCTTCCATCGACCAGTCCGAAGCCAGGGCAGCAAGCCCATCGGATTGATTACTGTGCCGTTTTAGCTTGTATTTTATCGTTAAACTTCATATTCTTAGCACCATCTGCTTTAACAGCCAGCATAAAAATAGATCACGTATTTTTAGAATCCTATTTATAAATTTTATTGTTGTATTCACGGTAAACAATCCTATAACGTAAATTGCAATTGACTAGTTGGTTAGTTTGCTGGATTAGATACTGATTTAGTGCAGCAAGCTTGGGGATTCTGTCCAAGTCTTGCAAGTTTTTTTGCGCAGTAATTAACTCACTTGGTAAATAAAAAAAGTATCGATCCATGTTAACTAGACTACAGAGACAATTGGATCTGACATGTAGTATTCCTCTCAATTTCAAATATTAGTCCTTTTAACAAACTGAATTTATTTTCAAATTCATATTTGTATTTTAGAAAAATACGATGCTATTTATTTTTTATTTCCGAAGATGCAATTATTTCTTCAATTAGAGGAGGATTAATTAAGTGAGATATTTACAGGGGAGAGACAAATAATCATTTAGACAAATCTATATAAATATATAAAGGAGGGATTTGACAAGATGATGTGGCATCTCTTATATTGTAGGAATTATATTTATCTTTTTTCTTATTTTTTGACTTTTTTCTTTCAATTTAATTATTTATCTTAATTTAAAAAAATTATATCCATAACTCACAAATCACACCTCTTCATTCATGGTGACTTTTCAAGTTCATAACCCCCAATTATTTAATTTGTTATAAATTGCATCTTATTGTAACCCCTATTTGTTTGTTATGTTATAAATTACATCTTTTCTTCCTTAACTCAGCTTCAACTTTGCATCACATTTCAATTTTTTTTTGGTTCATGAAGAAATAAATTTCTCCTCTTCTGTTACTAATTTTTCGGTATTTTTTACTCTCCTCTTCGATTTTTATTTTCTTCTGCTTAAGTTTTTTTTACTGAGTTATTTTATACGTATGAAAACATTCGAGTACTAAATAGATATTTACATGAGAGAGTTGCACAGTCAAACGTTATGTGTATGAAAAAAGGAAGCTTATCCTACAACGCCAAAATGCCAGCAACAGATTTATTACCTCAACATCAACATCTAACACTCTGTCAATGTGGCTGACTTTATATTTAAAGTTTTTTATTTTGTTAACTGGGAGGTAGTTCTTACTTTGTGATTACTTGGTTTGTAGTTATATTAAATTTTTCACTTCTTTAATTTTTAACATTTTGCTTATGGGTTGTGATATTTTTTTATTTCCATCTTCTTTTCTTTTGTGCCAATAGATGCACTCAAAGATAGATCTCAGACTAACAAATATGCGATCTATTCTTATTACCCATTTCTCTGTATTTTTTTCCTCTTTTTTTCAATAAAATTTTTAATCTTTATGCTTATTAGCACGTTAGTTTTACTTTTTAGATATTCATATTGCCAATGGCATTGCCTAATTAGGAACAAATATTTATAACTAAGTGTAGAATCTAATGTTAATGCATTTATTTTACATGTACAAAAAAAAATTTCTTTTATATTTTTCCTCTTTAAATATACAAATGTATACTTCTATATTGTCTCTGCTTTTTCCTTTAAATTATTATGTTAAGGTATTTTTGGTGGAAAGTTCTAATTATATACCAATAATATGGTAATCATTAATGAATTGACTCACAAAATATACGAGTACCGGTAAATATATATGAAATATTTTGGAGCTAATTAGAAAAAATATATTTATAAAGAAATATATACACATAAAAAGTTATTCTACTCTATCCCGGATAAATTTACAATAAGATTATATTGCAATTTAATTTTTTTTTACAATCGCGGAAAAATTGACTAGTACTATTATAATTAAAACAATCAAATATCTTTTAAGGGGTGCAAAAACTTTTAAAAACAGATAATATGAATTTAAAGTGTAATAATATACTACGCTCTTTGGTGTGAACTTTATAAATCCTATCTATGCATGACATTCAATGACCTATTCTACGCTGCAACAGATGGCATTTAATTTGTCTCTATGTTTCCTCATATTAATTGGATAAACAACTGGATAGAGATAGGTAATCAGCTTTCTTAATACTGATAATTTAACTTACTCCTCTGTCTTATGTATGGATGCAAGTAATTAGTGAGACTGTTGGTAGAGCCTGAAATAAGATACATCTATTGTTTGACTTAAAATATTATTGAACAATATTTAAGTAAGTCAATCAATATATAAGAAGGGGTAAATCGTAATTGGAAATAATTGACTCTAGGATATGTTTCGCCCCTTGGTGGCACAATAATTCGAAGAACTAAGGAAAGAAAAAATACAAAGATATTATTGAGATAAAAGAGTAAATCGGATAGAAAGAGAATATATGTTATAGAGAGGGATAATGTAATTGATAGTGATTATCCGATCCCTTTACACAACTGAGAACCTCACTTATACAACAGAGAGGTTTCATTTTAACTCTCAATAAAATATATAGAAAATAGTACAAGATAAAGATAAACCACACGCAGTTGAGGGGCCAACACGGTTGTACGGTCGTCCCCTCTATTGTCCTTGGGTCGTCCCTTCAGTCTGACCTCTGTATATACGGTTGGTCGTGCTTGTTTGGGGCATGGTTGGTCAAATTTGACCCCATATAGCTAGTCCCTCCGTTCGTGAGGGTTGCAACGAGGTGCATCCTCGACGGGCAGAATTAGCACCTTTGATTTTGGAGAGTTTGACCCCGCCAAGGGATCATGATGTGACATATGGGAGGCAATCATCATGACTGTCTGGTTTTCAAAATGTGACGCATTTCCCAATGTGACGTCAGCGTCTGTAGGCATCATCATTATGCGTATTCTCGAGGAGGGAACTCAACAGCTCCGATGCTTGGTTTCCCCCGCTGGTTCAAATTCTGCCTCTTTGATTCTTGCGCTTCTCAACCCTTATAAATATGGGAGGGATTCAACTTGACCCAAACTTGATCATTTACACTCCCCTTTCTAGCACACACTTCCTTCTCCTGGTGTGTTTTTCTTGACTGGGAACTCTCCTTCCCTGTATCGTGCATAGCTCTTTCTTTATCACCACTATAACTAAGCCTTGCCGTGGTAACGAGATGATTCTGGAACCTGCTCCGTCGAACACGACATCACCTTCTGATGGCGGCTGGGTGGAGGAAGAAGAGGATATGAGTCCTCTTACCATGGAGGCACTGCTGCCACAACGCACCTCATCCCTGAATGATTTTAATAAGGATTTTTCCATTATGGTCCTAGAGTCTCCCAAGTCATTGCAGAACCACTTGGATAACCTCCGTGTTAAATATAATATACCAGCACACGTATAGATGATCCCGATCGGAGAGGATTACGGGACCGTTCACAAGCCATGGTTTTGCGCCTTTTATGAATATATGTTCACGATTGGTTAAAACCTTCCCCTCTCTCCCTTGGCAAAGGAGTTTTGCCGATTTTACAACGTCTGCCTGGCTCAGCTTATGCCATATACACTGAAGATGCTCCAGCTGTTGACTAAGTAAGCGGAGTTGGCGGGGTGTGGCGTTATGGTCCATCATCTCCTGCACATGTTCAGCGCTTGTTACATGAGGGGGGACCATGGTACATTTATAGGGCCGTGGTACGAGGGGGTTAGTGGTCAAGACCGACAATCGGGCTAGTCGCGGATTTTGGCGCAAGTACTTCTTTGTTAGGACATAGCACTTGTTCTCCAACCTCGTCAGATTCCCGGAGAGGTGGAATCTGAAACGTAAGTGTGGCAGTTCGTTACATATTTTCGTTTTTGACCATTGTTGTTCCAACCCTTTGTGTTACAGCCATGGCCTATCCACCCCGGCCCGTTGCCAATCTTAGGGGATGGGTCACTGGCTTGCTACCTCATGTGGAGGGGACCCGTACTTGGCCTTCCTTTATGCAGCGCTACGACCCAAGAGTCTCTTCAAGTAAATTTCCGGTTTTTGTCGTGCACAGTTCCTGATTCCGCCTATTCACCCCCTCTTTACATATATTCTCTTTTTTTATTTTTTTTTTCAAGAGGTCGTGGGGTTTAGAGGAAAACGGCGGCAGTCCCTGTTTTTAGGCGAGCTAATGCTGCCTCAAACGACCAAGACATGCTGGTCGAGTCCTTTCAAGGGGATCCTTCTCCTGCTCCTTTACAAGGGGCTACTTCCACAACCTTGGTGACGTGGGAGATTACGACATTGGTGCCGGCTCCTCGCCCAGTGAACGAACCTTCCGACGGTGATGAGTCGCTAGAGAGAAAATAGAGGAGGCTCGAGAAAGGCAAGGCAGTAGCAAATGAAACCAGGAGTGAGGTACCTCGGCCAATGCCTAGACCTGCGTTCATGGTCGACGCCATTTTCTCGAGGAGGTCGGCTTAACAAAGGGGTGCCGCTCCAAGTATTAGCTCTGCGTGGGTGGTCGGGGGAGAACCATCGACCAACGTTGAAGAACCTAGTGGTATGGCAGAAGGGTCGGGCTCCGACATTGCTCAGGAAGATGTCTACGAGTTCGTGAGTTGTCTTACCTACGTAAAGGTGGCGACGGAGGGTTCAGACCGTCGCATTACAATTCGATGAATTTTAACCTCTTGTCAAACAGTGAGCAGGCCGCTTTGGCCTTCACCCTACTATGTGCCGCCCTCGAGAGCAGGATGCTCAGTACGGTGCGACGCGGAGTTGTCCTGTAGGGTGTCGGTCATGGCCCTATAGGTACTTTTATTCCCTTTTTTCCTTCCATGTATTGTCGGATAGGTTTGGAATATACTTAGCTTTCACTTTTTCGTCTCTTATAGACCCTCATCTTGGAGGTGGAGAGGGGATACCTTGAGCAGAAACGGACCACCCTCTTTAAGAAAATGTTAAAGAAATACATGAATACCGCTCTAAACATCGAGCGGAGGTTGATCGGGGGCAGTCCCAGTCGGAGCGTAGAAGAGTCAAATTGGAGGAGGCGGACAGCGAGTTGATGAGGGTCGCAGCCCGCAACAGCGAATTAGAGGAGCTCCTCAGATCCAAAGATGATGAGCTTGAATTGAGACGAGGGGTGGTGGTGGAGAAAGCTAACCTGCAAAAGAGAGTGGCGGAGCTGACTACCGAACTTGATGCCAAGGCGGCGGAGATCTGCAAGCTTTCACGACCTTCCACTTTTCGTCCCTTGCCTGAAAAGATTGCGCATCATAGTGCACATGAGATGTGGATTTTGACGGAGGTCAAGCTTGATGTGTATAGCGAGCTTCATGCTGTGAGCCGGGCCACTGAGGAAGAAGTCCAGGCCCGGAAGGACAACGCTTATACCACTCGTGAAGTTTGTGGTTGTGATTCCTACTAGCCCAATAGGGGCGGGCTTGCTTCCGAAGATGTCAACCATCTTAAATCTGACCCTTGGTATGACGTTGCTTATCAGTCAGGGGGTGAGGGGAAATCTTGACCTTTTTATATATATTATGTTTGTATATAACTTTTACCTTTATTGCTTCATCTGTTTGTCGTAATGCTTAGTCTTCGTAGAGATTCTTTTTTGTTTTTTGAGCTGTCGTGCCGTAGTTCGACCGGGGTCGGCCTGATATCGGTGGTCTTAGCCATAAAGATGTCACTTCGACTGTAGTCGAAGTAGTATCCGTCGTGGTTCGAACGAGGTCGAACTAGTCGATGGCCTTAGCCATTGGGATGTTACTTATGAGTGTTAAACGGGTCGGCCGGGCTCATTTTTTTGAACCCGTACGGGTTTGAAACCGGTCCGGTTTCGAGCCCAACAGTAACAGGTTTAACGGGTCAGGGTAATTGTGGGTAAAAATTGAACCGTACGGGTTACGGGTTGAGGGGGCCGGGCCGGGTCGGGTTTAGTGTACTTTCAATTTTTTGGAAACTTATATAACTATTGTAAGTTATATTAATACTTTGTATTAATTTAAAAAATACAAGAAAGTTGGGGAAAATTGCACTTATAAATTGTAAGTACTACATTTATTTCAAAATTCAAATTAAAGTTTGCATTTAAAAAGTAAATTAACAAAAAAATAGTAAAACTAAATTTTCATGCATAATAAATTAATAATACTTTAAATTAATCTAACACTTTAAAATATTAAGCATAAATACGTCTAATAATTTTAAAATAATACAACTTTTCTTAAAATTTTAAAATAACACATATATAGCATATTTCAAAAAATAATATGTTACCATCATATTCTATGATTTGAGAATTTATAGTTTTCTTATACCCTAAATATATACACTATATGTTAAATTCGAACAATTTTAAATTACGTTAATTAGTATACAATAATTGGTATATTCATGGTATATTTATGGTATATTCATTATATATTCATGGTATATTTAAGGTATATTAATGTTATATTCATGTTTGGGGCCGGTCCGGGCTGGTTAACCGGTTTAATGTTACTGTTCATGCTAACGGGTTTTACCGGGCCGGGTAACCATTTCAAATATTTAAACCGTCCATACCTAACCCAGCCCCCCCTTACCGGTCCAGGCCGGTTATGGGTTCCACTGGTCTGGGTAGGTCCGGAACAGGGCTGACCCGGCCCGTTTAACACCTATAATGTTACTTCGACTATCGTCGAAGTTGTACCCGTCATTTTTCGAACAAGGTCGAACATTGGGATGTTACTTCGACTGTAGAGAGAGAATATTTTATAGAGAGAGATAATGTAATTGATAGTGATTATCCTATCCCTTTACACAAATGAGGACCTCCCTTATATAACAGAGAGGTTTCATTTTAACTCTCAATAAAATATATAGAAAATAGAAAAAGATAAAGATGAAGCACATGCAGTTAAGGGGCTGACGTGGTTGCACAATCGTCCCCTCTATTGTCCTTGGGTCGTTGCTTCATCCTGACCTCTGTATACATGGTTGGTCGTGCTTTCTTGGGGCGTGGTTGGTCAAATTCGACTCTATACAGCGATAGGTCCTTGGAGCAACAGTAAAGTTATCTTTGTATGACCTGTAGGTCACGGGTTCGAGCCGTGTAATCAGCCACTGATGCTTGCAATAGGGTAGACTTCCTACACCACACCCCCTTGGGGTGCCATCCTTCCTTGGACTCTGTGTAATTATGAAATATTTTATACACCGAAATATCTTTTTTTTACACTGAACAGAATAGGGTTACAGACTTGCTAGCTAAAGGAGCCAAAAGCAGTTGCTCCACGTACTTAGAAGTTTCTTCGATGTTTGTTAGATTAATTAGTATTTGATGTGAGTATTTGAGAATAGATTGTTTTGTACCTCATTGAAAAAATCAAGAAAGGAAGAAGTGTATAAAAGCACTTTCTTGTCTTATGTAATTTAAATATTTTAAAGGATATTTTGGAGGTAAATTGAAATTTGACTATAAAATTATAGTCAAGATTGGTCTTTGGTCCAATTAAGTAGCCCAAAATTATTATTTTATTCACCTATTATTTTATTAATTAATTTTAAAACGTATTAAAATTAAATTTCAGGAAAATATTTTTAAACATTTTTATTGTTAAAATCAAAATAGGTCACTATTGGTTTTAAAAGATGCTTGTTATGAAAAGATAAGTATGTTAATTCTAACAGACTCCTAGAAGTATTATAAATACGATACCATCTCCAAAACCAAATGCAATTGAAAATTTTCATCTCTTTCTCTTCTACTTATTTTCTACAACAACCAAATATTATATTCTTGTGGAAAATTCGAATTAATTGCTGAAACTAGAATAGTGGCTTTGTAAAATTCTGAAAGAATTACGCTATTATCTTGCAGTAACAAATGAAGGGGTCCCGATGATGGCTGAAATCTTGCCTCGCTTGGGGAAACCATGGAATGATTTCCATAGTCCCACAGGGGAGGAGCCAGAACCTGCTTCTTCTGTTATGAATGTGGAGGGGATTGCAGTATTGAATGCCAAGTGGGGAATTCCTTGCCATATCGAAATACTACCGATGGTGGGGAATGATATCGTCTACTTGATCCCCCAGAGTACTGCGCATTCTATGCCTACCCCTTTATCGTGGGGTATACTCTTCCTCTTCCTTTCATGGTGGTAGACTTCTGCCGTTTTTACGAGGTATGCCCAACTCAACTGTCGTCGTACCTATATAAACTATTTCTCATGATGCTCAAGTTTGCGGAGCTTGCTGGTCGGGAAATCACTTTGAGACATATGCTCAATATCTTCTCTCCTCAACTCATCCATGGCACAATGATTCACATGCGCCACCTGGGGCGAAGAGCTTCGTGGTGAAAATGGATGACAAAGCCAGTCGTCGTGTCTATGAAAATGTCTTTTATGTGCGGACTGAGCACCTTGTGGTAGATCATACGGGATTCCCCGAGAAATAGAATTTTGCACGTAAGTTTTTATATCTCTGGTTGGAATGTGGTTCAACCACTTCTTTTTGGTCAGTACTTATAGTTGTTTTTGTGCTTACAACCGCGAAGCTACCCCTGCACCCGTTGACGATATCCGTGAGTGGGTTAATGTCATCCTTCCTTGTATGGTAGGAGTCCGCACCGGGTCGTACTTATATGAGAGATATGCATGCATGCTCCTTATTGGTGAGTAACATCAGTTTTGTTTTCCATTATCCTTTTCTTTTTCTTTGACTTTGCATTTTATGTGATATTTGTTGATGCCAGGGAGAGTGCGGAGGGTGAGAGCTCCTTCGCTTGCAGTTTACTAGCCTGCATCATATGCCTGCCCTATCTCAGGGTCCGCTACCCCGCCTTTGTCAAGGGCCACTTCTGTTGAATCTATAACAGCAGGCACACGCACGAAGGTTGCCCATCCGTCTGAGATTCCAACCCCTACCACCTACTCGGTAGGAGAATCTTCCCGTACTGAGGATAGGGAAGCGCCACCAAAAAGGCGGCGAGTAGAGTCTGAAGCGGCTACCTCGACTGTGGTATATTTGGAAGGTGATTTCCCTTCGATGCGGTGTGAGGTGGGAATCGATGCTACTGTATCTGCAGTTATTGAGCCAGTCGTTGTTCCTACCCTTTCATCAGAGATTCTAGCTGATGCGTCTTATTAACAGCCCGCTATGATGGTGGCTCAGAATCTTGAGTCTGTTGTTGTTTTGGATGGACCTTCATCTTCCATTTCGGGTCGTGCTTCATCCTCCACCACAGATAGGGGAAAAGGTGTTGTGGTTGATGACTACAAGTCTGAGACTGATCTTGATCCAGATGACGTTAGAACGTTTGAGGAGGGTTTTACTTGTACTGTAGTACATGGAAGAGGTCCTTCTCGTATACTTGAAATCCCATCGGATATTAATCTTTTGGTGGATAGGGAGGACTTGGTGCCGCAATTTTACCTTCTGTGTTCTGCTGCCGATAGTTAGGCTCTCCTGGATGTCCGTGACATCGATTTGATGCACGAAGTGGCCGCTATGGGCTTGAGGGTACATTTTACTTTTCTTTCACGTTCCTTTCTTTTTTCATGGTGATCTAGCCTTAGCCTGTCTTTTTTTTTCCAGACATACATGGTGGAGATTGAAAGCACTCATAAGGGTGACACTCGGGCTAAGATTTTCTTGACGATTCTGGAGAAATATCAGCGCTATCTCAATAAGTGATGCGAGATGCACGAACATATGAAGGCAGACCCCGATGATCGATCCCACAATGAGGAACTAGAAAAGAGGGGCCAGCAATTGATTGAGGCTATTTTCAGACATAGCGTACTCGAGGAACAACTTCGTGCAAAGGACGAAGAGCTTGAGTTAGGCAAAGGGGTTGTTCCAGAGTGCGAATATCTTCAGGAGAAGATGAGGTCGATGTAATCTGAGATGGATCAGAATCTTATCAGGGTCGAGACGATAAGTGCGGAGTGGATGGGAAAGTTGACCAAGTTGGAGAGGAAGGTCACCGGGCTGGATAATATAGAGGGATCATAGTCGTCAGGTTTGTTAAGGGCGACGACACTAAAAAAACTATCTGTGTCCTGCAATCCGAAATGGATTCAAAGAGGGCGATAGCCATATTAAGGGAAGCGAGGCTCGATGAATGTATTGGTGAGATCAACAGAGAAGCGTCAACCTTGGGTGATCGAGTTGCTGCTCTCGAGGCTGAGAAAGAGCACCTATTGGCTCAAGTCAAGTTTTCCTCTGCTGTAGTTCCCTATAATTTGCATGAACTTTGGGTTCATGCTGAAGCCAATAGGACATATACAAGAGTTTGTAAGAGGTAGGCAATGTTCCGAGGCCGCATATTAAGGAGCAAGGGTGAAGTCAAGACAGGCTCGTGTTAATTGCAGATATGACCCCGCAACACCGAAGAGCGACGAGGGTGCTGATGATGAAAGAGGACTTCCTGGAGACGATAGAGAATAGGATGGCGATGATGACGTCGGGTGAAAGAGTTGGTGTATTTATTGAATTTTTCTAGACTCTGTTGGTTTGAGCCGTATGTCATCTGCAGTTGTTTGGACTGTAGCTTTGAATAAAAAGGAATTTTTCATTGATGTATGTCTCCTGTTCTATATGTTTTTTCATAACTTTAGCGCAGAGAAGTAGATTCATCTGTGGTAGATTCCTGATGCTATGGTAGTTTAATACCGCATAGATTGAGTAGGATGTCGATGACGACTTCCACCGTAGGAACGATATCCCCGAACACGTATCGAAGTACAATCTCATTGCAATTTGAGTGGCATCGACTCTTTCCTCTAGAAATAACCTCAGCCGTAGGGACGTTTCTTTTTTAGCTTATATTGAAATATCATCCTGTCGCATGTCTCGATCTTTTTTGACGATAGCTCTTAGCCTTAAGGGAATTGTTTCAAACTTTCATCGAAATGTTAACATGTCATGAGTCCTAGTCCTTTCTGGCAGTAGCTTTTAGCCTTATGGGTATTATTTCAAATTTTCATCGAAATGTTAACCTTTCATCAGTCCCAGTCCTCTGTGGTGGTGTCTTTTAGCCATATAGATTTTATTTCAAACTTCCGTCGAAATTTTAACCAGTCGTTATTCAATCGAGGTCAAACTCTTCTCTTCGGAGATGGCCCTTGGCCTAAAGGGTGTTATTTCAAGCTTTCGTCGAAATATTAACATGTCATTGTTTGATTGAGGTCGAACTATTCTCTTTAACGATGACCCCTGGCCATAAGGGAGTTATTTTGAACTTTTGTCGAAATATTAACCGGTCGTTATTCTGTCAAGGTCGTACTCTTCCCTTTAGCGATGGCCCTTGGCCTTGAAGGTGTTATTTCGAGCTTTCATCAAAATATTAACCTGTTATTGTTCGATCGAGGTCGAACTCTTCCATTTGGTGATGGCCTTTGGCATTAAGGGTGTTATTTAGAGCTTTCATCGACATATTGACCTATCACCATTCGATCGAGGTCGAACTCTTCCATTTGGCGACGGCCCTTGGCCTTAAGGGTATTATTTTGAGCTTTTCTCAAAGTCAAACTCTTCTCTTTGGCGATGTCCCCTGGCCTTTAGGGTGTTATTTCGAGCTTTTGTCAAAATATTAACCCGACATTATTCTATCGAGGTCAAACTATCCCCTTTGGCGATGGCCCTGGCCTTAAGGGTGTTATTTCAAGTTTTTGTTGAAATATTAATCCATTGTTGTTCGATCGAGGTAAAACTCTTCTCTTTGGCGATGGCCCTTGGCCTTAAGGGTGTATTTTGAGCTTTCATTGAAATATTAACCCGTTGTTGTTTGATACTCTTTGGCGATGTCCCTTGGCCTTGAGGGTGTTATTTCGAGATTTCACTGAAATATTGGCCCATCGTACTCAATCGAGGTCAAATTCTTCCCATTAGCGATAGCCCTTGGCGTTGAAGGTGTTATTTTGAGCTTTCATTGAAATATTAACCCGTCATTGTTCGATCGAGGTCGAAATCTTCTCATTGGAAATGGCCTTTGGCCTTAAGGGTGTTATTTAGAGCTTTCATCGAAATATTAACCCGTTGTTGTTCGATCGATGTCGCACTCTTCTTTTTGGCTATGGCCCTTTGCCTTAAGGGTGTTATTTCGAGCTTTTATCGAAATAATAACTCATCGTTGTTCGATCGAGTTCAAACACTTCTCTTTGGCGATGACCCCTGGCCTTAATGGTGTTATTTCGAGCATCGTCGAAATATAGCCCGTCATTATTTGATCGAGGTCAAACTTTTTCTTTTGGCGATGAACCTTGTCCTTAAGGGTGTTATTTCAAGCTTTTGCCAAAATATTAACCCAATGTTATTCGATCGAGGTCAAACTTTTCTCTTTTGCGATGGCTTTTGGCCTTAAGAGTGTTATTTCAAGCTTTCGCCAAAATATTAACCCGTCGTTGTTTGATCGATGTCGAACTATTCTCTTTGGCAATGGTCCTTGGCCTTAAGGGTTTATTTCAAGCTTTCATCGACATATTGACCCATCGTTGTTCGATTAAGGTTGAACTTTTCTCTTTGGAAATTGTCTTTGGCCTTAAGGGTGTTATTTCGAGCTTTCGTCAAAATGCCAACCCGTCATTAGTCCTAGTCTTCTCTGATCTGGAGGGTGCAGTGCCGGAGAGTATTGAACGTTGTTATTTTTCGAACGTATGTCTTATGTATATATTGGAATTTCCTTATTCAGCCCCTTCGACTTGGTGTTGTTTCCCTTCTCGCTCCATTCGAAATTTCCTCGTGGGGGATCCTAATTGGGACGCACCTGGTGGGGATGAGCATCACTCGGGGGGCGTCGCTGCCTAGGAGCTGAGGCGTATGAAACTGGCGATGTTCGGGTTATTTTTTGTTAATGTTTCTACTCTTTAGTTGAAGTGTTTCTTTAATCGCTCACCCGTGCGACGCTTACGTCCATGTTCAAGCAACCAACATAAGGTGAGCCGAGATGAACTCTACCTTACCTTGATCCGATGAACCAACGGGCGAGGACAACCATATGACATATTTTGATTTGCCTGACTTTTGGGTGGTTGATGACATGATGGTTTGTGGAATCGACGGTCGTATTCGGCCTTCCTTTTTTTTTTCATGCCTTGGCTTTGCGTGGGTTAGGTCTGCGGATCATTTGATCCGTGGGTTATTTTGTAAGACATTCCCATTCCTTTATGGGATTTGCGTGCTGAGCGTTGTCCTCTCTCGTAAGCTTTCGCGGAAATTTGCATATGACTTCTGTTTCTATGCAGTGTTGTGCTCTGGATTAGCATGTGATGTTCACTCACCATTCTTTTTTGATGAGTTACTATGTTTTCGGGTATATATGAAGGAGACTATGAACTTTGACTAAGAAATCCCCATAGACGATGCCAAATTGTTTGACTAAAAGATGTTAAAACTTTTTTGATTAAATCAATAAATGAAGATAAACAGGTAAATCTTAGTCAACCATAATAAGTTCCAGATCTATCAATAAAGCAGACAATAAATGGAATGAGGTAAAGTAGGAGCAATCAGTCTTATTGAAATTATTTCTTTCTACCAATCGGTGGAAAGTATTATTTACATCAAATTTGAGGGATCAGTTCTTTGACCTAAAAAGATCTTAAAACCTTTTTTCTACTCAGAAGATTAGTGAGGGAAGGAAATTAAAGAACCCCCCCCCCTCCATCCCTCCCTCCCTTTTTTGGGGAAGGTTCTTCCCCTCTATATATAACCACGGGGTTTACTATATTCTTGGATGGATGCATTTCGGTACCACGATCGTTAGCGCCGTCAATCTCCGAGTGTGATTCTTAATCGTACCAAATACCAGGGATACGTGGTTTAGAGCGAATCATGGCGTCTTTTACTATACCGCCGCTTGGGCGGAATTCCAATTGGGTCGACCACCGTAGTCAGATTTTGACCAATACATATTACACTATTAATTATAAAAGGCATTCACCTAATAATTTATAACTCCAACTACTTGTTGAACACTAAATACTAATCAAAGACAAGGTTATAAATAGTATCTTTATGACATTGTATATGCTACTAATCGTTTTCTGAAATAGGCATACAGAATAGGCCGGGTCCAGATCCAAATTACTCCCACTATTTGCTTGAGGGATCTTTTAGATGTTGTATAAACGTAATTTATGATTCATAAATATTGGAGTAAGTAATTTTAATTGAACAAGGTGAGCGCTGCCTGGTATAAATTTGGCTCTTTATTATGGTACAGTAGCGATAAAAAAATTGAACATTTTAGTTTTAGTAATTTAAATTCATGTTTTTTAAAAGTAAAACGACATACGTTATCATGAAATGTATGCTTATTTAGATAATCTCTTTTTCAACTCTATAAATTAATGTCTTTCTTAAGAAGCGACTAAGTTAATTTAAAATATACAGTGATGTTATCCTAATCAAGAGATTTGTCCATAATTTCATAATTAAGAGTGTATGTTTGTTTCAGCAAAACTCTAGAGATTTCGCGTATATAAGGGATTAACTTAGACTCTAGCGATGCATTTTAAAGTTGTGCAATATCTAGACTTAAAACGAACAATATCACTAGTGAATTACACATACTATAATAAATTGTCCCAAAGCTACTCAACAAAGTACGTAAAGGGAGGGGGTGTATATAACACCTTAGGCAATTCCACGATAGTAAAACGAAAGAGACACTAGGTATATATAAAGAAGCAAACTTTAAATTCTAATAATGTAATTTAGAACGGGGGGTCTTAGGTAAAAAACAAACAATAGTATATTGGGTTGGATTGTTATGGTTAGGGGTGTACAAAGAAAACTGATGAACCGCATCAAACCGGTAATTCGGGTCAAACCGGGAAAAGAAACCTGATCATGGGTTGGTTTGACTTGGTTTGGTATTGAAAAAAATATCCCGATCATAATTGGTTTGGTTTTGTTTTGTTTTGTTTTAACTAAAAAAGTCAAATCGAAACCAAACCAACCCGATATTACATTTATTCGATTTATAAAAATATTTTATACATACAAATACTTATTTTTAATACAATTCATAAATATTTCTTAAACATTTTCACAGTTTTATCTTTAAACATATTGTTTCAAGTTTGGAATTAACATTCTTGAATGGTCCAATAAAGTTTACAGTTCATAAAGGTAGTAATTCAAATAAATTTCACATCAATACAAATGCTAATTAAGAAAATTCAATTCAACATTAGAAATGATAATAGTGTGGATATCTATTTTTTAGTTTTGCATTGTTTATATTGAAAATGCATAACTTAGTTTATCTTTTTCTTTAGTGCTTAGTTGTGTAACTAGTATACTTATAGTTGTACTTATTTAAGCATGACTTATATAGTACTTTTAGATTATGTTAATATTTATTATGGCTTATTACTTATTAATATTATCTTTATGGATTTTAGTATTTTTGTTATTGAATATTTTAGTGCAATGTTATGAAGCATCTCATATTATAGTATTATTGTCTTGAAAAGATACATTATATAGTTGTATCCTTGTAGGATTAGAGAAGTATGTGGAGCACAAGTTATCTATTTGTGCTATCAAGACTTATCGTGTGACGACCCGGCTCGTCGTCACGAGAATTACCACCCCATTATGTTGTAAATACAGGTTTTATGCTTTTATATCAGTGTTAGAGTCTATCGGGTGAGTTAGGAGTGAATTGGATTGGAAATGAGGCATATAGCCTTTGTGAAGGAAACTTGAATAAGGAAAGTCAACCCGGAGTTGACTATTTGGTTAGAGGGCTCGGAATTGAATTCTGATGATTCGGTTAGTTCCGGGAGGTGATTTGTGACTTAGGGGAGCGATCGGAATTGAATTTGGAGGACCGGTGTAGAAATAGGCTTGAATTGGCTAAGGTTGAATTTTGGCGAAATCCGAACGGTAGGTGAGATTTTGATCCGGGAGTCGGAATGGAATTCCGACAGTTGCAGTAGCTCCGTTAGGTGATTTTGGATGTGCCTGCAAAATTTCAGGTCATTCGGACGTCGTTTAGTCGGGTTTTTGATTGAATGCGTAATTCGGAAAGTTTTAAGGAATTTAGGCTTGAATCCGTGTGTAATTGGTGATTTTGATGTTTAGGATGGTGTTTTTATGATTGGAACAAGTTCGTATCGTGTTTTAGAGTATGTTGGTGGTTTTCGTTGGGGTCCGGGGGGCCTCGGGGTGAATCCGGACCATCATCCGGGCATTTTGAACTTGGCAAAATCTGCTGTAAATTGCAGATCACTCTGCAGGAATTTTGGCTCTCCGCGATCGCGAAGTTTTGAATGCGATCGCGTAAGGCAGCGTTTGGGTGTATCGCGATCGCGTGGTGATGTCTGCGATCGCGTAGGTCAATGTCGGAATGCAGTGCGATCGCGTTTGGGTTCACGCGATCGCGTAAGGTCAAGTCCGGATGCAATGCGATCGCGTGGTTGGACTTGCGATCGCGTAGGGATCTTTTGTTGTTCACTGCGATCGCGTGCCAAAGGCTGCAATCGCGTAGAGGAAAAATCAGGCCCCAGGGATTTGTGCATCGTGATCGCGTGCCAAAGGCTGCGATCGCGTAGGGTTAATTGGCCTGGCAGTGAGTTTAAGTTCAGAACAGAACCAGTCGCTTTCATACCCCAAAACGCTATTTTTGAGTTCCAAGAGAAGAAATTGACGGGAATTGCTGGGAATTCATCGGGGATTCGTCGGAGGTAAGTTTTGTGGCTTAATTACATCATTTTAACATGAAATCCTTGGTTAAATTTCTGTAAATGGAAGATTAAAGGTGGGTTTGAGCACTAACACTAAATTGAAGAAAAATACTGATTTGAGTGGGCAAATGGAGTCCGATTTTGGTAAATTTTATATGCCTAGACTCGTATCGAGATGAGGGTTCCGAATATGTGACTTTTGTGATTTTTCGACAAGCGTACCAAAAGTCGGGTTTTGACAACTTTGGGAATTTTGATGTAAATTGAGTTGTATTGATTGGGCGTCGTCCCATTGGCCTAATTTGTTGTACTTCTACTGTATTTGATCAGATTCTACGCGTGCGGAGCTTGATTCTCGTGGCAAGGGCATTGCGGAGTAGTCGTCGCGCCGTATTGAGGTGAGTAATAGATGTGGGTGATGACCAGCGGGTTCGAAACCCCGGTATACCACTTTTGTGACGCTGTATAGCGGCGAGACACGTACTCTCTTGTGAGTGCGAGGTCGATTGTGATTGGGGACTATGGCTTAGTCCGACTTGTTGATACTATGTTTATGATATTAGGCTATTCTTGAGCCGTCGAACCTCCTTCTCGGATGGTTGCATATTATATATTGTGATAATGGCCACTCTTGAGCCGGGGAACCCCCTTCTTGGGCGGTTGAGTATACATGTGGGCCGTGAGCCAGTTATTGGATCCCGCGAGGATCGTTATCATTGTCTTATCATATTGACATGTTAGTTACTACCGATCCGTAGCTATTTCTGTTATCATGCTATTTCCAATCTCTGGAACTTGGTATTACTATTTTCAACTGAAAAATGATAAAAGATGTTTTCAAAAACTACTTTTGAGCCTACGAGGCTGTAATTGCATATTAGTTGACTGGTAGTGGATCGGGCTGCACGCCGCAGCAGTATATATGTTGGATCGGACTGCACGCTGCAGTGATATTGTGCATGGGTTGTAGGAGCCCCTCCGGAATCTGAACCCCCACGGTGAGCACGGGTACCCAAATTGGATCGGGCTACGCGTCGTAGCGGTCATATCATGCATTGCATTGCATTTTAGCTACATCTGCTAGCTATTATACTGTTTTGCTGGTACTTGTTGGTACAGGTACAGTCGATGTCGATTCTGTGACAGGGTATTTGATTACAGCTTTACATAGTGCTTTATTGCGGATTTCTTATCTGCGTTGTCTTACCCCTGTTTATTACCACTGAGTCCGGCAGTACTCATTTTACTCCCTGCACCTTGTGTGCAGATCCAGGTACCTCTCAGCAGTGATCCAGTAGCTGTGCGAGGCGACATTTGTGGATATTCGAGGTAGCTGCAGAGTCCGCAGGACCCGATATTCCTTCTTACTGTCTTGATTTTGTATTGACTTTTCTTTCCGCACTTGGTATCTTGTAAACCTTTATACACTCATATTCAGTAGAGGCTCATGACTCTTGACCCTTCGGTCTATGGGAGTTGATGTATTATGGGACTTGGTTCCCTGTTTTCGTTATATGTATCGTTATTGCTTCGTGATTTGGTATGCCTGAATGGGCAAAAGAGAGCTTCTAGCTCCGTTATTGTTATTGATTGGTCAGGCTGGCTTAGCAATGTGCTGGGCGCCATCACGACCAGATTTGGGGTTGTGACAAGTTGGTATCAGAGCCTAGGTTTTTCTAGGCCTCATGAGTCTTGAGCCGGTTGGTAGAGTCTTGTGGATCGGTACGGGGACGCCCTGTACTTATCCTCGGGAGGCTGCGAACCTTTAGGAAAACTTCACTTTTCTTGAACTCTGTCGTGCGATCTTGTTGTTCTGAGAACTGAACTTCTATATTCTATTCTCTCGCAGATGGCGAGAACGCGAGCATAGGACGAGGTGGACGACCTCCATTGCCACCTGTTAGAGGCCGTGGGCACGGTCGTGCTAGAGTTAGAGGTAGGGCGGATGAGGCAGTGCCAGCTGACCCGCCTGTTGTGCCAGTTCAGGAGCAGCCCCCAGTGGTTGATGCTCCAGCAGCCCCGGTTCGGGGCCGGACTATATCTATCGCTATTCCCGGTCTTCGGAGACTCTCGCTCGGATATTATCGGTGTGTTCCGGTTTGGCTCGGGTAGTTTCGGCTACCGCTACTGTAGCGACATCTCAGTCAGGGGGTGGTCGGCGGACCCCTGCAGCTCGCACACCGACCCGGTTGTTCGGGGACTTCGGACGCCAGAGGCGGTCCCTCGCTCGGTGGTTGCACCGGTTATTCCTCCTGCTGCACCCAGCTCCGGCTCCGGAGCATATGGTTCGGAGTTATGCCCGACGACGAGCGGCGTCGTCTCGAGAGATCTGGTAGACTTCGACCACCCCATTTCGGTGGCGTTGAGGGCGAGGATGCCCGGGGTTTCTTGGACAAGTGTCCAGAGGATGTTGCGGACGGCTGGTATTCTTGAGTCCGGCGGAGTTTCATTTACTACCTTTCAGTTCACTGGTCTCGCATTTGATATGTGGGAAGAGTTTGAGAGGCGTAGGCCTGCGGGAGCAGCACCTCTCACATGGCAGCAATTCTCTACTCTCTTTCTAGAGAAATATGTACTTCAGTCTTGTCGCGAGGAGCTACGTCGCCGGTTCGAGTGGTTGGTTCGGGGCGACATGTCTGTGACCCAGTATGAGCTCAGATTCACACAGTTGGCTAGGCATGCCACATAGATGATCCCTACTGATAGGGAGAGGATGAGGAGGTTCATTGATGGCCTCAACTATTCTATCCGCATCCTTATGACCAGAGAGAGAGTTTTGTCATCATAATTTGAGCAGGTTGTTGATATGGCACGCTCCATTGAGGCGGATCGTCGCCGAGAGAGAGAGGAACGGGAGGCCAAGAGGCCTCGTGGTTCTGGCAGTTTCAGTGGTGCTCCATCTAGAGGGCATTCCCAGCAGAGCAGAGGTCGCTCATCTAGACCTTCTCATTCAGGCCGCCCAGAGCAGAGCGGAGGTTCTTATGGTCGTGGTCGACAGGGGTTTCAGCAGGGTCAATCATCACTTAGTGCCCTTCCAGCCCGGGGTGCGAGCACCTACTTCATCGCCCCGTGGGTTCGTCACGCGGCGAGGGGTTCCCTCGGTCCCCTTCTCCAGCACCAGGTGCATGTTATGAGTGTGGTAAGTTTGGCCACATGAGGAGACAGTGCCCTCGACTCCGTAGGGACAGGACTCAGCAGAGGGATCAGCCCTTCTCTTCGGCACCATCTCAGTCTAGTAGAGGTGGAGGTCAGTCTTCTCGTGGTTGCCCCAGGGGCGAGGAGAGATCTGGTGGAGGCCAGGCACGGTTCTATGCACTTCCTGACAGGCGCGATGCAGTTGCCTCCGATGCGGTGATTACAGGTATCATTTCTTTCTGTCACAGAGATGCCTCTGTTCTATTTGATCCAGGGTCCACATATTTTTACGTGTCCTCTTATTTTGCACATCACTTGGGTGCGACTCGTAGTAGTCTTGATTTACCTGTTCATGTATCCACCCCCGTAGGTGATACGATCGTTGTGGATCATGTCTATAGATCCTGTGTTATATCTATTGGGGGTCTGGAGACCCAGGCAGATTTGTTATTGTTGGGGATGGTGGAATTTGATGTTATATTGGGTATGGACTGGTTGTCTCCGTACCATGCTATATTGGACTGTCATGCTAAGACAGTTACGTTGGCCATTCCTGGTATTTCTCAGATCGAGTGGCGGGGTTCGACCGATTTCGTCCCTAGCCGTGTTATTTCGTTCTTAAAAGCTCAAAAGATGGTTGAAAAAGGGTGTTTATCGTACTTAGCTTTTGTGAGAGATGTGGGAGCTGAGTCTCCTAGCATTGATTCTGTACCTGTTGTGAGGGACTTCCCAGATGTATTCCCCTCAGACCTGCCGGGCATGCCGCCGGACAGGGATATTGATTTTGGCATTGACTTGGTGCCGGGCACTCGGCCCATATCCGTTCCTCCTTATCGGATGGCACCAGCTGAGTTGAAAGAACTAAAAGAGCAGCTTCAAGAGCTTCTGGATAAGGGTTTCATCCGCCCTAGTGTGTCTCCGTGGGGTGCGCCGTATTATTTGTTAAAAAGAAAGATGGTTCCATGCGAATGTGTATTGATTATCGACAATTGAACAAAGTGACAGTAAAGAACAAGTACCCTCTACCGCGCATAGATGATTTGTTTGATCAGTTAGAGGGTGCGAGGGTGTTTTCTAAGATCGATCTTCGTTCAGGCTATCATCAACTGAAGATCAGGGACTCGGATATTATGAAGACTGCATTGAGGACCCGATATGGTCATTATGAGTTTCTTGTGATGTCGTTTGGGCTGACCAACGCCCCAGCAACATTTATGCATCTGATGAACAGTGTGTTCAGGCCTTATTTGGATTCATTTGTGATTGTGTTCATTGATGACATTCTAGTCTACTCCCGTAGTCAGGAGGAGCATGCTCAGCATTTGAGTATTGTGTTGCAGAGATTGAGGGAGGAGAAGCTATATGCTAAATTCTCCAAGTTCGAGTTTTAGCTCGAGTCCGTAGCATTTCTGGGACATGTGGTGTCTCGTGATGGTATCCAGGTTGATCCTAAGAAGATAGAGGCGGTGCAGAGTTGGCCTAGACCAACCTCAGCTACAGAGATCAGGAGTTTTCTCGACTTGGCGGGGTATTATCGCCGGTTTGTTCAGGGATTTTCATCCATTGCTTCTTCATTGACTAAGTTGACCCAGAAAGGTGCACCATTCGTGTGGTCGGATGAGTGCGAGGAGAGCTTTCAGAAGCTTAAGACAGCTTTGACCACAGCTCTAGTGTTAGTATTGCCATCAGCTACATGTTCATATACTATTTATTGTGATGCCTCGAGAGTGGGGATAGGTTGTGTGTTGATGCAGGAAGGTAAGGTAATTGCTTATGCTTCTCGGCGCAGTTGAAGCCACATGAGAAGAACTATCCTGTTCATGACTTGGAGCTAGCCGCCATTGTTCATGCATTGAAGATTTGGAGGCACTATTTGTATGGTGTGTCTTGTGAGGTGTATACCGACCATCGTAGTCTCCAACACTTGTTCAAACAGAAAGACCTTAATTTGAGACGGCGGAGATGGCTGGAGTTGCTGAAGGATTATGACATTACTATATTATATCATCCGGGGAAGGCCAATGTGGTGGCCGATGCTTTGAGCCGGAAGGCGGTCAGTATGGGGAGCTTGGCATATATTCCAGCTGAGGAGAGACCATTTGCTTATGATGTTCAGGTGCTATCCAATCGGTTAGTGAGGTTAGATATTTCGGAGCCCAGCCGGGTATTGGCTTGTGTTGTATCTCGGTCATCTCTATATGATCGTATTCGTGAGCGCCAGTATGATGATCCACATTTGGCTGTCCTGAGGGACAGAGTTCAGCATGATGATGCTAGAGATGTCACCATTGATAGTGACGGCGTATTGAGGATGCAGGGTCGGATATGCGTGCCCAATGTTGATGGCCTTCGTGAGTTGATTCTGGAAGAGGCCCATAGCTCGCGGTATTCTATCCATCCAGGAGCCGCGAAGATGTATCAAGATTTGAAACAGCACTATTGGTGGAGAAAGATGAAAATGGACATTGTCGGACATGTAGCACGGTGCCTCAACTGTCAGCAGGTTAAGTACGAGCATCAGAGGCCCGGTGGCGTATTTCAGCGCATTGATATTCTTGAGTGGAAATGGGAGAGGATCACTATGGACTTTGTTACTGGACTCCCGGACGGCGAGGAAGTTTGATTATGTATGGGTGATTGTGGATAGACTGACCAAGTCAGCTCACTTCATTCCAGTTAGTACTACCTACTCATCGGAGCGGTTGGCGACGATCTTTATTCGAGAGATTGTTCGGTTGCATGGAGTCCCAGTGTCTATCATATCCGACAGGGGTACTCGGTTCACTTCTCGGTTTTGGAGAGCATTTCAGCGAGAGATGGGTACACGGGTTGAGTTGAGTACAGCATTTCACCCCCAGACAGGTGGGCAATCTGAGCGTACTATTCAGATTTTGGAGGATATGTTGCGAGCATGTGTGATTGACTTTAGTGGTTCGTGGGATGAGTTCCTACCACTTGCCGAGTTTGCCTACAACAACGGTTATTAGTCGAGTATTCGGATGGCCCCGTATGAGGCATTGTATGGCGAGGCGGTGTAGATCCCCGTGGGATGGTTTGAGCTCGGTGAGGTTAGATTGATAGGGACCGAGTTAGTCCGAGATGCTCCGGATAGAGCAAAGTTGATCCGAGGAGAGGCTTCGTACAACACGGTCTCGTCGGAAGAGTTATGCGGACCGTAGAGTTCGAGAGTTGTCTTTCATGGTTGGTGACGAGAGTATTGTTGAAGGTTTCACCCATGAAGGGTGTCGTGAGGTTTGGGAAGAAAGGAAAGTTGAGTCCTAGGTACATTGGTCCTTTTGAGATACTTAAGAGAGTTGGAGAGGTGGCATATGAGTTGGCTTTGCCGCCCAGCTTATCCAGCGTCCATCCAGTATTCCATGTGTCTATGCTCCGGAAGTACATTGGAGATCCGTCTCATGTTTTAGACTTCAGTACCATTCAGCTTGATGGCGATCTATCCTATGATGTGGAGCCTATTGCTATTTTGGGTCGTCAGGTGAGAAAATTGAGGTCTAAGGAGATTGCATCAGTTAAGGTTCGGTGGAGAGGTCGACCCGTGGAGGAGGCCACTTGGGAGATCGAGCGGGAGATGCGGAGCAGATATCCTCACTTGTTTGAGACTTCAGGTATGTTTCTTGACCCGCTCGAGGACGAGCGTTTGCTTAAGAGGGGGAGAATGTGACGACCCGGCTCGTCGTCACGAGAATTACCACCCCGTTATGTTGTAAATACATGTTTTATGCTTTTATATCAGTGTTAGAGTCTATCGGGTGAGTTAGGAGTGAATTGGATTGGAAATGAGGCATATAGCCTTTATGAAGGAAACTTGAATAAGGAAAGTCAACCCGGAGTTGACTATTTGGTTAGAGGGCTCGGAATCGAATTCCGATGATTCGGTTAGTTCCGGGAGGTGATTTGTGACTTAGGGGAGCGATCGGAATTGAATTTGGAGGCCCGGTGTAGAAATAGGCTTGAATTGGCTAAGGTTGAATTTTGGCGAAATCCGAACGGTAGGTGAGATTTTGATCCGGGGTCGGAATGAAATTCTGACAGTTGCAGTAGCTCCGTTAGGTGATTTTGGATGTGCCTGCAAAATTTCGGGTCATTCGGACGTCGTTTAGTCGGGTTTTTGATTGAATGCGTAATTCGGAAAGTTTTAAGGAATTTAGGCTTGAATCCGTGTGTAATTGGTGATTTTGATGTTTAGGATGGTGTTTTTATGATTGGAACAAGTTCGTATCGTGTTTTGGAGTATGTTGGTGGTTTTTATTGGGGTCCCGGGGGCCTCGGAATGAATTCGGGGGTCCAAACGGACCAATTTGTGCCAAAAGGCACTGCTGTTCTGCTGCAATAATTGCAGAGAATTTTTGCTCTCTGCGATCGCGAAGTTTTGAATGCGATCGCGTAAGGCAGCGTTTGGGTGTATCGCGATCACGTGGTGATGTCTGCGATCGCGTAGGTCAATGTCGGAATGCAGTGCGATCGCGTTTGGGTTCACGCGATCGCGTAAGGTCAAGTCCGGATGCAATGCGATCGCGTGGCTGGAGTTGCGATCGCGTAGGGATCTTTTGTTGTTCACTGCGATCGCGTGCCAAAGGCTGCGATCGCGTAGAGGAAAAATCAGGCCCCAGGGATTTGTGCATCGCGATCGCGTGCCAAAGGCTGCGATCGCGTAGGGTTAATTGGCTTGGCAGTGAGTTTAAGTTCAGAACAGAACCAGTCGCGGGTTTCATACCCCAAAACGCCATTTTTGAGTTCCAAGAGAAGAAATTGACGGGAATTGCTGGTGTTTCGTCGGAGGTAAGTTTTGTGGCTTAATTACATCATTTCATCATGAAATCCTTGGTTAAATTTCTGTAAATGGAAGATTAAAGGTGGGTTTGAGCCCTGAGCCTAAATTGAAGAAAAACACCGATTTGAGTGGGCAAATGGAGTCCGATTTTGGTAAATTTTATATGCCTAGACTCGTATCGAGATGAGGGTTCCGAATATGTGACTTTCGTGATTTTTCGACAAGCGTACCGAAAGTCGGGTTTTGACAACTTTGGGAATTTTGATGTAAATTGAGTTGTATTGATTGGGCGTCGTCCCATTGGCCTAATTTGTTGTATTTCTACTGTATTTGATCAGATTCTACGCATGCGGAGCTTGATTCTCGTGGCAAGGGCTTGCGGAGTAGTCGTTGCGCCGTATTGAGGTGAGTAATAGATGTGGGTGATGACCAGCGGGTTCGAAACCCCGGTATACCACTTTGTGACGCTGTATAGCGGCGAGACACGTACTCTCTTGTGAGTGCGGGGTCGATTGTGATTGGGGACTATGACTTAGTCCGACTTGTTGATACTGTATTATGATATTAGGCTATTCTTGAGCCGTCGAACCTCCTTCTCGGATGGTTGCATATTATATATTGTGATAATGGCCACTCTTGAGTCGAGGAACCCCCTTCTTGGGCGGTTGAGTATACTTGTGGGCCGTGAGCCAGTTATTGGATCCCGCGAGGATCGTTATCATTGTCTTATCATATTGACATATTAGTTACTACCAGTCCGTAGCTATTTCTGTTATCATGCTATTTTCCAAACTCTGGAACTTGATATTACTGTTTTCAATTGAAAAATGATAAAAGATGTTTTCAAAAACTACTTTTGAGCCTACGAGGCTGTAATTGCATATTAGCTGACTGGTAGTGGATCGGGCTGCACGCCGCAGCAGTATATATGTTGGATCGGACTGCACGCCGCAGTGATATTGTGCTTGGGCTGTAGGAGCCCCTCCGGAGTCTGAACCCCGACAGTGAGCACGGGTACCCAAATTGGATCGAGCTACGCGCCGTAGCGGTCATATCATGCATTGCATTGCATTTAGCTACATCTCGTAGTTGTTATACTGTTTTGCTCGTACTTGTTGGTACAGGTACAGTTGATATTGGTTCTGTTACAGGGTATTTGATTACAACTTTACATACTGCTTTATTGTGGATTTCTTGTCTACGCTGTCTTACCCCTGTTTATTACCACTGAGTCTGGCAGTACTCATTTTACTCCCTGCACCTTGTGTGCAGATCCAGGTACCTCTCAGCAGTGATCCAGTAGCTGTGCGAGGCGACATCTGTGGGATATACGAGGTAGCCGCAGAGTCCGCAGGACCCGATATTCCTTCCTACTGTCTTTTGATTTTGTATTGACATTTCTTTCCGCACTTGGTATCTTGTAAACCTTTATACACTCATGTTCAGTAGAGGCTCATGACTCTTGACCCTTCGGTCTATGGGAGTTGATGTATTATGGGACTTGGTTCCCTGTTTTCGTTATATGTATCGTTATTGCTTCGTGATTTGGTATGCCTAAATGGGCAAAAGAGAGCTTCTAGCTCCGTTATTGTTATTGATTGGTCAGGCTGGCTTAGCAATGTGCTGGGCGCCATCACGACCAGATTTGGGGTCGTGACATATCGGGAAAAAAACCCCGAAAAATTCGAGAAATTTGAGATTGGAAAACTCGATTTCGTTGGTTTGGTTTCGTTTATAGATTTAAAAATCCGATACTATTGATTTGTTTTAGTAATTGAAAAATTCGAACCAACCTGGACTATGTACGCCCCTAGTTATGGTATACATGCAATATCTCTTTAAAAATAGCGACTTTTAACACCTCAATTAAAACGGGCACGTCTTTGTCTAACGGTTGCTGTACTAAATAAATCAGCCAGCAATACTATAAAAGCCGTTTAAGCCCTTAGGTCTGAATTATTAAGAAACCAGGTTATAAGTTGAATCAAAAGTTTCCAAGTTAGAGTTCTGGAGCTAATTAATTTCCTCGAAAATGAAGTGGAGTTTATGGAGTCTAATACCGCCTGATCTCTCATTCTTGAGAAAGAAGAAGAAAAGAAAATTACAATCTTGGGAAGACATGGTTCCTGTAATCCCAGAGAAGGAAGCAATATTATTGGAGATGGCTCGTGAAGCATTGGCATCAAGGAGACTATCGTTTGAAGAAGACGAGTCGTGTTCAGTATTATCAATGGTTGGTTTCCCTTTCAAGGATTGTTTAGTCTTAGCTGTGGAAAGTGAAAATCCAAAATTAGATTTCTTGCATTCAATGGAGAAAATGACCAAAGCATATAATGGATGCATGAAGCCTGGTGAGGAAATGGATTGGGAGTTTTTAGAAGATTTGCTTACTTGGTTCTTGAGGATTAATAATATAATATGAAGAATCAAGATGTCATAGTAGCTGCATTTGTTGACTTGTGTTTGCTTCTCTCATCCTCTTCTTAATGTTTTGATCATCATCTTAAACTCAATTAATCTTCATTTTTCTGCTCTAATCATATATGTTTTAACGTTTTTCTGCTATATTACGTTCACCTTTTGCAACGCACAAGGCTTTTTTCGTGTTTCATCTTTAAATTGAATTTAATTTCTCCTTTATTTCCAAAGAGTATGCCAATTGTGTTAATTGTTCCCACATTTCTGTATCTTTGTATTAATGTGACGAATAAGTGGTACTACGTACAACAAATATTAAGATGTGGGCGGTAAACTGGCACCACTGCGGCCGAAAATTCAGTTATTGAAAACCCTTTCTTTTTTCTTTTTTCGTTAATTTATTTATATAGAATAAGAGAAGCGAAAATATTACATTAAGACAAGTGACTTAGAGCCTATTTGGATTAGCTTGTTTTAAGTACTTTTAAGATAAAATCGCTTTAAAGTTATTTTGTAGTGTTTGGATAAATTAAAAAGGTGCTTTTAAGTATTTGTTTTTAAGCTAAAATGACAAAAACAAGCCAAAAGCCAAAAGTTTGAATTCCTAACTTATGACTTAAAAGCTATTTTGGCTTAAAAGTCACTTAAAATAAGTCCATTCAAACGGGCTCTTAATCACAAAAAGTCAAGTGGTATTGTTAAAACAAAATAAATTACTTTTTTAACTAACTTTTTTTTGAATTTTGAATTTTGAATTAATTGGTTACACTACTTGAATTAATAAAATAGATATCTTATAATTATCAATAAAAAAAGAAAAATAAAAAAAATATTCTACTCATTCAAATTGAAGTTTAAATTATTTTACAATAAAAAAAATAAAAAATCACCAATTCAAATTGGAGAGTAAGTTCCTCTTCCTAATATAGTCGTAGTAGTTTGTGTGTGTATATATAGCAGTAGTTGTTATACTAAATTGGTTATTTGTTAATAATTCATGTGTCAATAAATAGAACTCATAATTTCATAATGAAAAATACAAAAATATAAAGAAACTTAGGATGTTACACGTAAGGAAATATATTATATATAAAACAAATTTTATTAATTAGTAAAAATATTAGTTCGTTTTTTATAAAAATAATAAAAGGCTTATCTCTTTATACTTTTGATGAATTCAAAATTATAATTTAGTAAAAAAATTATATTATTTAAATTTCAAGTAAATATAAAATGAGAAAACTAATCAAATATTATAGTAGAAAAGAATGTATGAAAGGAGGTGGATAAAGATAATTCTATAATATTTATATTATCAATTAATTAATAAAATATAAATAAATAACACTCAAGAAAATTACTGATAAATTTAGGCAATTGAAGAATTTTAAACGGTATAACATAAGTATAAAAATGTATATTTCTAGAATAAGAAAATATATACGTATGTTCTACTAGAAGAGAAGTAGTATCAAAATATCAAGCCAATTGATAAATTAATAAAAACTCACCTTAGTAAATGTATAGTACTAAGTACTTGCTATTTTAATACAGAATAAACAAGGAATTAAAAATTTATTTGTCTATTATAACACTTTATATCCTTTGATTTTTATAGATTTTATTACATTTATGTACACTATATCAAATAATAAAATTATATTTAATACTTATTGAAATAATATGATATAATAAATCATAATTTTATAAATCAATATTCCGTCAAGAAATTCGAGTATCGCGCAGGTTCTAACACTAGTGAAAAAGAAAAGAAAAATTGCATCCGTTAGACCGTTACATGTTGACCACATAATTTTTCGTTTGTCTTTTTTACTTTATTTTTTAAATAAGAAGCAAAAACATAAAATTAGCTTAAAAAGGAATATTTAAATAACTTATCATACCAAAACTAAGTATTTACAGAAAGAAATAAAGAATTTCTCAAACTTCTTATTTATTACTTAAAACTCAAGGTGTATGATTATTTCATGTAGACTACAATTTTTTATTGAGTTTGGCCTTTTCTTATCTACGTCTTCCTTGTACGACGTTCGGTGGGTTACTTTCTATCTTTGTGAGCTTAGTTTGGTGGGTTTTTGTCTAAGATAATTAGGGGCAGTGTCGTATTTTATTATTTACTATTTTTGATGCAGGATCCATTTACAAACTATCA
Organism: Nicotiana noctiflora; assembly: GCA_032618575.1. Lineage (NCBI taxonomy): Eukaryota > Viridiplantae > Streptophyta > Magnoliopsida > Solanales > Solanaceae > Nicotiana > Nicotiana noctiflora. The sequence goes on from JASVEL010011132.1 coordinate 56,857, forward strand.
TTTTTGCTTTGAATTATTATTATTATTATTATTATTATTATTATTATTATTATTATTATTATTATTTCTTTTCTTTCCTGCTTTCTATGTTCCTTTTATCATATGATTTCCGCGATGAATCTAATACTCTCTTCTTTGGTCTTTTTATTATCTTGAGTCAAGGGTCTTTCGGAAACAGCCTCTCTACCGCTTCGGGGTAGGGGTAAGGTCTGCGTACACACTATCCTCCCCAGACCCCACTTGTGGGATTTTACTAGGTTGTTGTTGTTGTTGTCTTCCCTTATACGAGTGCCATTTTTTAATTAGTTTCTTTTTTATTTCATTTCTAACAAGATTTATTTAATTTCTTTTTTATTTCATTTCTAACAAGAGAAAAATGCAAGTTAATATGTAAAACGTGCAAAATATCTGATAGGATAGCAATGGGACGCATTAGTTTTCTTTAAATCATTGGCACTTATATTTTTGTAAATATAGTAAATTAAAACTATCGTTCTCTTTAACATTCTCTCTCGGGTTGATTTATTAGTGAGTGATAATATGTAGGGTCACACTATATATGACGGAAAACAATTGGAAGTTTGGAACCATGTATATTTCGTTTTTGTATCCCAATTTTCTTCATTTAATAGACCACTCCACTTGGATAAAGAATTCAAGAAAGGTAAAAGAGACTCTGACTCAGTCCTTGCCTTGGCCCTTGGTAGGTGTATTTTGGCAGGGTCCAGTAATTTCACTTTGCATCCACCTTCTATAGTTGTAGTCAGGGGTGTGCATTCAATTTATCGATTCGATTTTGACTCTTATCGATATTTACTTATCGATTATCGATTTGTACATATGCTTATCGTTATCGTTTCAATAAGGTTTCGATTTTTTCGATTTTGATTTATTAATTTTTGGGGCTTATCGATTCGGTTATCGATTACACTAATAAGAAACTTTGCGGGATTCCACGGAAAGTATATCACTATAAACACGCGTAACTAATATGGAAAAAAAGAAGCTAAAATAAGACGAACACTATTTATAACATAAAAATTATGTCAATAGACATATGCAACGAAACTAAAGTAATGGATCAAATATATGTCACCAACACTCTAACGGTATTAAAAAAATAAAAATACATCATCACTGCTAATTCTATTTTCCATTAATTTGAACTTCATTTCCTTCAGCTTTAAATATAATCATTCCTTAAATGTGGTAGATGAAATAATTAGGGGCGTGCATTCGATTTATCGATTCAATTTTGACCCTTATCGATAATTACTTATCGACTATTGATTTGTACAACTGCTTATCGTTATCGTTTCAATAAGGTTTCGATTTTTTCGATTTCATTTATCGATGAACCGATAACAAATAATCGATTCGATTTATCGATAAACCGATTCGAATGCATTTTGGCGGTCCAGTTCCGAGCAGTAGCATTGACATCTCAAGACAGTGACATGCACTCATGTTTACTATCGGTACTTTTTTTCCTCAACTGTATGCTCAAGAAATAAATAAACAGAAAATGGTTAAAAATGTTCTTAATTTACCGAAAAAGGTTTAAAAATACTCTTCTTCCACCTGTTAAGCTAAAAACCCCTATATTTTTTCGTTCACTTGTGCCCTTTGACCGTTAGATCAATGTTGAATTAAAAATTATTATTACTCTGTTTGTAAAACTTAAAAATATATTTTGTAAAATATTTTTATTTTTAAACTAATGCACAAGTAGTCTACTAATTTTGTAAAGTCTTCTTCTATTTTTTTAGTTTTTACAAAAAAATAAAAAACAATTCAGTTTTTACAAAAAAAAAAAAAATCAGTTTTTAAAGCATTTTTTTTTCTAAAAACAGAAAAAAAATTGTTTTTTAAAAAATATTCTCATTTTTTACAAACTTAAAAATATATTTTCTTTTTTGATTTTTTTTCATTTTCTTCAGTTTTTAAAGCATTTTTTTTTGTAAAAACTAGAAAAACAAATTTATAAAAACTGAAAATTGTTTAGTAAAAACTGAAGAAAATATTTTCGTTTCTAAAAACTAAACTTTTTTTAAAAAAAAACTGAAAATAGGGGTTGTGGTTTTTTTTTTTAAAATGAGCCAGGTAAAAAAAAGAAATGAGTCGTTTGCTGCCACGTGACACTCCATCCAAAATATGAGTATTTTTGTTCTAAGTATGACAGTAGGGATATAGATAACCCAGAGTTAGATGGAAGTGGCGCGTCTCTTTTTTAGTTGATCTTTTTATTCGGGTCGAGCCGATGTTTGGGGCAGGTTAGACCGTAAAACAGTTAGATATGGGTTAGACTTTTTAATTGGTTAGTTGTTTTAATTTCCACCAATAAGAAGTTGTCACGTGAAATTTATATAATAATTATTTTTAATTAAGCATTGGCCTAACAGTCAATATTGTTAGCCCAATAGATGGATGAATGATATATTTAAACTTTTTTCAATATTTTAGGGATATTTTTAATCTTTTTTCGATAAATAAATTACGTAAAAAAGGTTGAATAAATAGTACTCCTCTTGTGAAAGAACATGTATTGACTGGAAATGGATATGGAATGGGAAAAGAAGTATGAGCTTGAAAGTTGAAATTCAAGTACACTATCATTGTGTAGAATAAATGAAGGCAAATTTTTCTCTGTATGGCATCAATGGCTCTATTTGTACTTTTGTAGACAAAGTTTCAGGTACACGTTGGGGAAAGAAAATTACTGGATAGGAAGATTAACTTGTTTAGACTTTAATTTGAGCACATAACAAAATCCTTGTCCACGGCCTTAATTGACAAGTTAAGAGTGGGTGATGAACATCAAAGTCTATAGAACTGCAAAATTAATTTGAACATAAATATGAAATGTAGACAGACAACTACTCCGTAATTAATTAAGTACACCATATAAATAAAGAAAGGTACTTTGTATAGTAACAAAATTAAGATAAAAAAATTAGGTAATTTTATGGATGGTTACTCAATTTTAATTTTATTGCATCAAAGGCGCTAAATTATTTTTTGTATTGATAAAGTGTTAAGAGTAGCAAGAGTGAAGTAGTGTAGTAGTGTATACTTAACTTAAAGTAATTAGTGTATTTATAATAATTAGAAGTTAATAACTACCTAGTGGTTAGTCGGTTAGTTACGTATATAAAAATAGGAGTTGTTATGTGTACTATAAATTCATTTTCTCTCAAGCAAGAGGAAGAAGTTCTTTAGCTCAAAACCTCCATGACTGATTCTCTGTGCTAGATTTGACATGGTATTAAAGACAAATTGGAGTAATTCTTCTATTTGTTAATTCGCCTCTATTTCTTCATCGGAGAACTGTGACGAGCTCAACCATGGCGGTCGTCAACAACGAATTACCAGAGATATTAAGCCACAATCACACACTATTTCTCAGTTCAAATGACAATTCGGGAGCTGTATTTGTCTCTCTCAAATTACGAGGACCGAAAAATTATTCCGTATGGAATTGGGTGATGAGAATTGCAATCCTAAGCTGGAATAAGCTAGGGTTCATTGACGGTACATTCATAAGGGAAAATTTTGGTACAAATCTCATAGATTTTTGGGAGCGATGCAATGCAATCTTTTTGTCATGGGTCATGAACTGTATTTCACTAGATCGGTGGCATGGTCTATTCCTCAAATGCCAGTGAAGCTTGGAATGACCTAAAGGAGCGAGTTGATAAGATCAATTATTCGAGAATCTTCCAAATTCATAGGGAAATTGCAATTGCAACTATTAACCAAGGTACTAACTCGATTTCTTCACATTTTTCGAAGATGCGATTATTTTGGGCATAGTTTGATAGTTTCGCCCCAGCTCCGGGATGCGACTGTGCAAAATCTAGTGAGTCCATTGTATTTATGGAATATTTGAAGTTGCTACGATTCCTGATGGGACTCAGTGAGACATATGAACAACCTTGTTGCCAGATACTTATGATGGTCCAGTCCCTGCAGTGAATAAATCATACTCCACGTTAATGGAACTCGAGAGTCAAAGAGCTATGTCTAATCCTCATGATTCAGCTAAAGGAAACGAGTTGCTGCATTGATGTCTACTGTCATACCTCCTTTTTCTACAAAATATATTATACACTATATCCGTGGGGGCATAGAAGGAGTTTTTTCCAATTTAAGGACAATCGAAATGGAATTAGTTATCTAAGTTTTCAGAGTCGCCACTTGGGAATATAATGGTGTCCCAAGTTACCGGTTTAATCCTGAACCGATGAAAGTTTGACTCTGTTACAGTCTGCGAACTAGAAATCCGGATAAGGAATTCTGTTAACCCGGAAAAAGGTGTTAGGCACTCCCGACCGTGGTTCTATCACGGTCGCTTAACTGTTATTTTGATTTTATCAGATTTCAATTATATATTTTAATCATGTGCAAGTATTCCGCTTTTCGAATTTTTAAGAATTTACAATGTCGTGAAAATACATCCATGACCACACCGTACCAGTACGCCTGTGGCTTTGAATATATTTCGACTTCGTTGAGAGTAGGATTTGGGTCACATAAATGTGCACCCGTTCAAATGAATGTATATTAAAATTATGCCTAGCAATGTCTATTCTTGTTATTTTTGGGAAAGATCGTGAAATTGTCTAAGCGATCCTTCCGGGTCTAAAAATTTATAGTTATTATTTGGGGGCCCCGTGCGTTTTTATCTTGTAACGAGGCTCGTCCCATTTTATTTTAAAAGGTTAAGCCTATTTGTGTACTATATTCTCTAATATTGTTTTTCCCTTAATAGAACTGTTTATTAGGAGTTTTTAATAGTTTATACCATCCTCTATTTGGATTCAGGCCCTTATACGTTATTGGGCCTGGAATCTGGGTTAATTCAATAGTGCTGCACCAAGGTGCAACTGGCTACCTAAAGCCCAGTCGAAATTTCCATATCTGTTTCTCACGGGCTCAAAAGCCATATCGATTAGATCTGGGCCTATATTCACTACTAAGCCCAAATCATTAATATCTAAAGCAGGTTAACATTCTTAATAAACTAACAGAACTATAAGCAGATATTCAATTTATTATGAGAAATTAACTAGACATACTAATACTAATTTATATTTGAATACTACTGTTTAGTCACATCATATTAACTAAATCTAATCTGCATATTATTTATCCGTCAAATACTACTTATTAAGATACAGAACTACCATGTTGTTTTGCTTAACTGAGAATATTATTCTAAATCTTCAACCAGAACATATTCGAATTGCAATGTGAATTTCATTCATACTGAAGTTTCAGAAAGTTGTTAGTTGTAAGTGGGTGTACAAGATCAAATAAAAGAAAAATGCTGAAGTTGAAAGTTACTAAGCAAGGCTAGTGGCCAAAGGGTACAACCAAAAGGAAGGTATTAATTATCAAGACAACTTTCCACCAGTTATAAAGATAGTGACACTGAGCGTAATGTTATCCATTGTTTCAGCTCAAGAATGGCATATCCACCAAATGGATATTTATAATGCCTTCTTAAAAGAAGACCTTTATGATGAAGTTTACATGTAACTTCCTTAATGCTTTCAAAATAATGGGGAGTCTGGCCTAGCATTTAAGCTTGTTAAGTTTCATGTATAGTCTTAAACAAACATCTTGACAATGGAATGTGAAGTTAGTAGATACATTGATGAGGTGTTGTTTTTTGCAGAGTTAACTGGATCATTTCCTATTAATCAAAATGGTAGGGTCCAATATTGAAGTTTTCTTAGTATATGTTGATGATTTACTCATTACTGGGAATGATGATGAGATGGTATGTGACACTAAGAATACACTCTAACAAGTCTTCAAAATAAAGGATCCAGAAGAGTTGAAGTTTTTCTTAGGGATAGAATTTGCAAGGTCTAGACATGAAATACTTATGAATCAAAGGAAATATGCTTTGCAGTTGATTCCAGATTCAACTAACTTCGGGGGAGAAAAACATGGTTGGACACCTTTGGAGAACAATCAGAAGTTAACCAGTGCAGAGTATGGTGATCATGTTAGACACAAAGGTGATGAACCATTGGATGATATAAGATTTTATCAAGACTAATAGGTAAGTTGTTGTACCTTACAATGACTAGGCTAGATATAAGTTTTTATATTCAAACCTTGAGATAGTTTATTCAACCCCCAAAGAGCTCTCATATGAAAGCAACCATGAGAATTATTAGGTACATCAAGAAAGAAATGGATTGGGAGTGCTACTGAAAGCAAGACAACAAAAGAAATGAAGGCATAATGTGATGCAGATTGGGCCTCGTGCCCAAACACTAGGAGATCAATGACAATGTATTTAATGAAGTATGGGAATACTTAATATCATGGAAGTCCAAGAAGCAAACTACAGTGTCCGAGAGCTCAGCTAAAGTTGAGTACAGGAGCATGGCTTCAGTAACGTTAGAAATAATATGGTTAATCAGATTATATGAAGAACCGGGGATAAAATTGAAGCTAATAGTTGAGTTATTATGTGATAACATGGTATCAATTCAGATTGCTAAGAATCCAGTCTATCATGAACGAACAAAACATATTAAAATAGACTGCCATTTCATAAGGGAGAAAGTGTATGAGAAAGATGTAGTGCCATAGTACATACAATCTAGGGTGCAACAAGGAGACATTTTGACCAAAGGACTTGGAAGGCAGCAACATGAATATCTAGTTTCCTAGCTGGGATTGTTGAATGTGTTCGCACCCTCCAGTTTGATGGGGGTGTTAAGAGTAGCAAGAGTGAAGTAGGGTAGTAGTGTATATTCAACATAAAGTAATGGTTGTATGTGTAATAATTAGAAGTTAGTAACTACCTAGTGGTTAGTCGGTTAGTTAGGTATATAATAGTAGAGTAGGAGTTGTTACGTGTAATGTAGGTTCATTTTATCTCAAGCAAGGAAGAAGAACTCAAAACCTCCATGACTCATATTCCTGACCGGCTCTGACGTGCATTTAAGGCATTTGGGGAAGAGAACCGACAGGACACTTCGGTCATTTCAACACTTACGTTAAAAGAGTGGTGCCATCATAAAGGACTTAGGGAATTCAAATCGTTTCATATCATTTCATTTTGAAGAAACGCGAGGACTATTTGTATATGGTCTAAATGGGAGAGCTCGATTTCGAAGACTTGATCATACCCCGAGATCGAGTACAGAAGCTCGGAGTAAGGATCGCAGACTTGATCATACCCTGGCCGGGATGTGTGCAACTCGAGAGGCAAATCGGAGACCTGTCATAATCTGCCACGAGGAAAGTACAATTTTGATGACACTCAAGAAAGAGCGGGAACTTCTCAAGGACACGTGGGTCAAGGTATAAATTACAGGATAAGATTTATACGAAATAGTATGAGTCCGTACTAGGTTGTTATACAGCTGTACCAATTGGATTCTTTACTATGCATCATATTGTTCTACTCAACTTTTCTCGTTTATCGTGCTCTACAATTGTTCTTCAGCTTTATTGTCTTTACTCTCTAGGCTCACGAGACAACCCAGCTCGAGGTCCCCGTTGCTTTAGCAATACTGGTTTGGTTCATCAATTCTTCTTACTTAATCATAATATTACTTGTATATTCACTAGTATTAAAATAAATCACATATCTTTAAAACCACAAATCACCTTTAATTGTTACTCACATTTTTTGAGGTAAACACAATATTTCACCTGAACTAGTACTTCAATATTTTTTATATACCAAATTTCAACAAATATTGTTGATTAAACCAGAATTCATTTAGTTCTCCTTTTTGGAGATCTTTTAGCGGGGATAGAGGGTGCGGGAGGGAGGAGAATAATTAGATATAGAAGGTGGAAATAGAGGTACTTTTCAATATCATATGTCAAATCTCAAATATGTCGTAGAGAGCAAGGAATTGTGTTGTGTATGCATGTGGTTGACTATTTAAACCTAAGATGTGAAGATACCATTGTAAAGGGCATGTGAGTTTGGGAGGAGTCCTTAATTATAAGACTTGCTAATTTTCAGTTCTGGAATTAAGCATATCTAAACCGTGAAATTCTGAGCTTTAATTGTTTTTTTTAAGAAAAAAAAAAGAATAAGAAGAAGAAGAAGAAGAAGAAGAAGAAGAAGAAGAAGAAGAAGAAGAAGAAGAAGAAGAAGAAGAAGAAGAAGAAGAAAAGCCAAATTTTGTGTTGTAAATCATCATAAATGATAAGAGAGATAATTGTGACAAAATTAAGAAGTGAAATATATATACACATATAAGCAGCAACAAATTCATAATAAAACCTTGATAGTAACAGACCTCAATATTTGCATATGGGTGCTTTTGGATTGTTAGTGTTTCCCTTAGTCTAAACCCTACAAACTTTTTTTTTAAAAAGAAAAAACCCTAAGAAACTAGTTATCTATAGTTCTAAAGTTTCTAAAAACCTAGTAAAATCTAACCAACAAAAGTGATGAAAGAAAACAACAGAAGCCATATATAATTAACAACATATATTTTATGCTAATTGTAGCGTCTAACGTCAGCTGCTGCAAAGAATTGGTTGAAAAACTTGAGTGGACGCTTCAATCTATCCCAGAGGAACAAAAAGAAGCAGTTGTGAGATGGGGTTTTGATTGGTGGCATGGCAGGCTGCAAATAGGACCATGTAGCCTTTTGAACGAGGCGATTTCGAATGGGTGTATCATCAGCTCCATAACTACATGTGATTAAGGGACCTTTAGAAGACCCTAATATCTCTTTCAATGATTCATACTTGTATTCTGATGAAGACGAAGAAGAAGAATAAGAAGAAGAAGAGGAGGAGCCAGCATTGAAACTAGGGTTTGGTGTGCGGGAAAAGTATGAACAAGAGGAAGAAGACTCCATTCTTGTTGACCGCATAATAATTTAACCTGATGATAGTGCAAAATTCGCGTAATCTATACAAGTTAATTAGTTTCTAGCTTTCATATTTTGTTGTTTAATTGGAGTAGAAGAATCAGGAATACGAGGTGTGTAGATGTTTGCTTCAACTATAATTTGTTTTCCGTGTTATTTCTTGATAAGTACTAGTATATAGATACGAAAGATACTTCAATCTGATTCGATTGGAATCTGATCTGATATGAGTATCTATTTAGATGAACTTCAATATGTCTTTTAATATTTGATATAATAATTCAATTACGGATAGGTCTCAAGATTATAGACTAGCTAGAAGCCTAATATATCTTTGCAACAAATTGACAATATATAAGGAGAGAAAGTAGGGTATATAGGGAAAATCGTCAAAAACATTACTTTTGTTTATTATTTACTTGTGCCACATGTTATACTTTTCGTTCATTCTTCTCCCTATCGTTAACAAAATTTGCAAATTTACCCTTAACCCTAACGTTCCTCCACTGTAGCAGCTGACCCCTTTAATATTTTATCCATATCAGCAGCCAAGTCAGCAGGTCCCACCAAATAAAATACCATGTCAGCATTGGAAGTAAGTTAATCCTCAAATAAAATTGAAGGGTTTTTCCCCCTTTTTTTGCATTATCTTTTCCTAGCGATTTCATATGCTCATTTTGAATTATTTGCACATATTGAAATGAACACGTGTTCCTGTATTCTCTTAGAGAAAATCAAATGAATGAAAATTTTGAGGTGGTTTTTTTTGCAATGTTCAATTTTTTATACTATCACCGATTTTCTCCCTATTTTTGGTGAAAAACTCTTAAAATTCATCTCTGTATTGTAAAAATTGTATCCTCACTATTTCGAATCTTACAAGTTACATTTTGGGTGGCTTATTGGTTGTATCTTTTTATGGATTGGTTCAATTTTTTCGAATACATATAGTCTGGTTTTGATAGTTATTCTTTCTGCGTCTTCTATCCCATTTTGTCGTGCAGTAAAATATTTAAGAAAATTATAAATTTTATATTATTTATGCTGGATGAAGGATGGGAAAGGCAGTGATGTTTTTCCCAGTTTAACCAAGATTAGTGGTGGTGGCCTTGTGACTTTATCAGCGAGTTTCGCCAGTTCCAGTTTCTATTTTGACGGAACATAGTTGATATTTGAATGACAAAACATGAAGAATGAGAAAGAAGACGAAGAAGAGAGCCAATAGCGTGGAGGTTAGTTCTGCCCGCTAAAAAATTTCCAGTGAAATGTCATGGTTTCCTATGATTTTGGTATGAGGTAAGAGAGAGAAGATGAGAGAAAGGATGGAGAGGTGAGGAGTGAGGGCTCGTTTATATTAGGGTTTTAATTTGGTGGGTTAGATGACATGACAGCTGACATGGATAAAATTGATGGAGTCAGCCTTCACAGTGGAGGGACGTTAGTGTTAGTGAGTAATTTTGCAAACGTTATTAATGATAAGGACAAAAATGATCGAAAAGTATAACGGATGGCACAAGTAAACAATAAACAATTAATAGTAGAGGAATATTTTAACCCTTGTCCCATATATATAAGGGCCAGAAATAGTGTAAGTTGCCAGTGTGTCCATCTAGAAATTTTAGTTCTTTTCTTAAGAAGAGAAACTTTTGCTGAAAATTTAGTCCTCTTTCTCAAGAAAGAAAAACTTTTTGCTGAAACTTGTAAGCTAAATTAAAGATACTATAGGACTCAGAAGTCCTAGGAGTCTATTAGGGTTTCTTGGAGGCTTCTTTACCGTTACCCTAACTCATACCTATATAAACAGATACATATTCTCTTGAAGAGGTGTCTCAAAATCCCATAAACTCGTGAGATACTCACAAAGAGGCCAAAATATGATCGAATACTTCTTGATAATGAAATAGTTCAAGAAGCTAGAGATCAAATACATCCAGGAGGTCTGTATCATCCTTACATTCGAGAAATATGTTGCTTTAGCCCACAAATCACGGAATTATCAGGAGAGAAGAATCAAGGGAGAAACAGGATTGTACCCGTATCATTTTATCAATAAAATTATGTTTCTTCATATTTATTTTGTGATTGCAATTTATTCTTGTATCACATACTTATAATTTGTTGTAAACAGTGGCGGAGCCAGAAAATTCAATAAGAGTGTTCAAATTTTGAATACCCATTACCATTGAGCTATGCAAAAGTGACAAAATCATTTTTTAATCAATAACAAGTAATATTTTATCTTGTACCTAGTATAATTTTTCGGCGAAGGTGGTCGGTTGACCAACCTTCAACCAAAATAGCTTCGCCCCCGCTTGTAAGGTTAATTGGCGATTCATATTTTACTTAAAAATTCTTTTTCTAAAACATTAGAGTCATAACTTTCGACAAGTGAAATATGAAATTCTATTTAAATGCGAAGATACATAAATTTCAGAATTCCATTAAGGAAAATCATATTGTTCGCGGGCGTAGGAATTTCCACTAATGTGATGAAGTTGTTGCCAGTCGTATTGGATGAAAGTTGATAAAGAGAAGGATTTTGGATTACTTAATATGATAGGGCAGGATTTTGGTGCAAAGTAAAGTACATCGAAGTATATATTAGTACCTTTCAACCAAATATTAGTCCATTGTTTTTTCTTTTTCATAATCATAAAAAATTGTAATTCAATGATAATAGAGCACCTCTTCTACCCTGCATGGCGTGCCCTTATACCAATTCCCGCACATCACAGCTGCACCAAAGCCCTAGGCGCAATATTACTCCATTGTTCTTCCACGGTAGCTGCACCATTTCTGTTGAAGAACGCAAAAACTAGCACATTATCAACACAAAGCATGCATTTATTGACATTCTTTTTTGTTGTACCATTTAATTTTTCTCAAGTAGCCTGACCAAGCTGAGGTGAAGATTAACATAGCATGCTCAAATTTGTCCACACTTAGCAGTAAGCTTCCAGTAATTGCAGTTTCAGATGTTACAAGAAGCTCTCAAATGCAGCGGAATAAATCAAATTTTTCCAAGTTGATCAACATCAATATATGACAATAAACCTTCTTATCAAGAATTACAAAGCTAAGAAAAATTTAACAATACACAGTTAAATTTAGACAGCAGTTTAACCATCTGATTATTGCAATTACCAGTACAACTCGAGTATATTTATTAACTGTACAATGAAGCCTATTTCTTGGGCCTCAAATGCCAACTTCCTGATCGAGCATTTAGGGAAAAGCTCCCGGATGCACTTGCTGTTTCCTTTAGGTCATTCAGAATCTATACAGGATTTTAATCAAATGTAGAACTTTTATTATACCGAGAACAAGCATCGCCTGAGCATCCACAGTAATGCCAGGAAAATACTACTCAGCTCCCAGTTGTATTTTCAGAAGGCAGTTCAGTGGTACTGGATGGAGGAGTTTGAGCACGTGGAGTACTGACGTTAGCAATTGAATAATCCTCATGAATTACATTCAATTCGTTCCAGTCAAGAACAGCTATTTTTGAGTCAAGGATTCTATCTTCACTGAATAACTTCCATTGGTAGCAAGAAATAAAAATCAAAAACCAAATGAAACAGGGAACTAATAGGATACAGTCTGCCCTCCAGATGTCAGTGATGCTAACATCAGCATCTGACAAAAGCCAGTAATCTTCTTCATTCTGCAGGACCATATAAAAAGTCAGTGACGGAAAAAACTAAGTGATTCCATCGCTCATTTGAATTCCCAATAGCTGCATTAGATTGTTTCTCCAAAGATCCTACTCATCACGTAAAAGACAAAATGATGCACTATTTTATGTTGAATTTCCTAATTTTCTTGCTTGTAAAACACTTCACTATCAATTTTTTTAAGGCTTGTAAACTAAAACTTACATCAACATCTGAAACAATCTTCATGATTCCACTTGCAAAGTCCTGCGAAGTACCAACATCCGCGCACACACTTTGATTTTCTTTTTCGTCTATTCTGCCATCAACTCCTCTGCTCTCCTCAGTAGGCAATGCTGCAGTTTCATTTTCATTGAAACCTGATGTTGAAGGCATGGCTGATGGTGCCTCAACAGCATTTATCTCTTCAAACTTTTCCTCGAATTGACTAAATAAAAATATTCAAAACAGAAAGAATTACACACAAATCATCTATACTCCCCCTATTAAGTTACATTGCCCATAAAATATAAACACTGCACTCTTTCTAGCAACATATTGACCGTTTCAATATCATAGATTAGTTGCAATAAAAAGAGAAAAAGTACCTGACAAGGTAAACGTCAATTGGTCCCATGGTGCTACGAAGCACAATTCTGTATCTCCTTTGTGGATAATCAACAGCCTATTGGAGAAAGGAAGACATACTAATATATGTAGAACTGCTACTCAAATTTTGCTGAGCTAACCACTTAAATAACTGGTAGACTTGCTACGATACTGAAAGGAAAAGTTTCTGTACTAAAGAGAAAGCGGTTACCTCATCAGGATCTGGGACTTCTAAAGTGGTGCCATGTGGAGCTTTAATAGCTATCAGTGTTTCATTCTGATGAGGGCAATAAATGTGAGCACTGATCATTTGGTGAAAGTTGCATTACAAAAGAATGAAAGGAAAAAACCAAAAGCATCTGTTCTAAAGTTACCTGAAGACAAGGTAAGCTCTTTATATCATCTTCAGTAACGAGAAGCCATCTTTTGGAGGAGATGAGTGACAAGAATAAGGATGGAAAAGTGAGCATATAAATCAGCTGATAACCAAGAGTAACAAAAAGAACTAATAAACCAAAGAATGGGTACCTTTGATTGTTTTCATCTTCACACAGGTCCGTCAACCTTTCTTGCATTTCTCTGAAAAACCCCAATATAACACAGCATTAGCATAATGGTGAAGCAAAATAAAACCTTGAATATTGTATTAGAGGCATTCAGAAGATAACCTTGTCTGTTCATCTAATCTACGTTCTTCAATAGTCATATTTTCTACTTCTGCCTGAAAAGGAAGCAGAAGCCAACAATTAATCCTTTGGCTCAGGCTACTTGGCAGATTATGACTGCACTAACTGACAATTAACAAAATAAGAAAGCAGGCAGGCATCGAGATATTTCTTCTAACCTGTAAACTTGTAACACTATCATCAACTTCCCCTGGTCTTGAGATATCTAAACCCCTATGTAACAATAGAACTGAATCACAACTTTTTGTTTATTGAATGATCTTGAATAATGCAGAACTTCAAATGATAAACAACTTCAATAAAACATATTTATTGGATAAGCATTTCCATACTTCCACTGGATCCTGTTTTTGAGTTTCTTTTCAATCAGACCAATGCCTTCCAGGACATTTGTGATGTCATATATACGCCTTTTCTGCACCTGTTCAAATGAAAAGATGTGTAAGCTGGTAGAACTTCATCACACATGCTTATGTAGTATCAACTGCAAAGTGAAGGTTACCTCTAATGTATCAGCAGCTTTGTTTAGATCTAGAACGCCATCTTCTGCATGTTTGATCAGGTTAATGAACTTCTTCGTTAAGAGGCCTGAATGAGAATCAAGAGAGGAAAGTCATGAGTTACTTACTCTGGTATATGGTTATCCAGTACAACAAGTAATATTTTAAGAGAGATGTCCAATAAAATATAAATGCACAAGCATAAAAAATAAAGTTCACACGAAAATTCACACACCTAGGGACATAGTGGAGACAGACTAAAAGACACAAAGTGATAATCTCAAGTCATAAAAATAATAATTTACCTAAGGAGCTGTCGTAGCGGCAAGGACCAACTGGATTAGCATTATTGCCTGAAGGGGATCCTGTAATTGGAAATATTTAAGAAGTTATTTCTTTCATAATTTTATGTGTTCTAAAAATTGGTGGGTGACTCAGAGAAAATGAAAAACAAAGATAAGATGGAGCGATACAATAAAAAAAATATTACTAATCATTAAACTGTTTATCTGCCAAAATGAGTAAGATAAGAATGGTGAATTGTATATTGATGAAATGAGACACATAAATTAATGTTGACAAAAACTTCTTCATAGGAATCCATACCTAAATTTGAGGTAGCAGCTTGAGAAGCAGATCTGGCCTTTGATGTCCTAGGCACTTTTTGTGCCTTTCCAACTTTCCCTGAGATTGGTGTCTGCATTGGACTACTCACATCGGCATATCCAGAATCTGTTATCTGTGCACCAACTCCCTGTTTGTAATTTGTTGTTTCACTCTTCCGTTTCAGTGGCTAATCAAGACAATAGAATGTCCCCACATTCCCATCAGCAATAAAATTTAGAAGCTTTAACCAAAACTTGTGTCTGAAGTGAAGTTGATATATAGATACTATAAACTACTCAACCAGATTGTCGGACTTAAATCAAGAAACTCAAATTGTATCACTGACAAAATTCAAAAATAAAGATTTTGGAAATGGAACATAATAAAAAATTAATACTAGCAGCATGACAATAATATTAATTGATGCTTGTCCAATCGATCTCATTGATTGTTTCAATAGTTCATTAAAAATTTGATGCAGTTTGGTGTTTTACCAGTTATTGGTAGAGTAAACCTCATTCATCATGACAATGGTTGCTTAGTCCATCGCGTTATCCTTTTCCGCCTATCATATGACTTGACTTCAGCCTAAAAGCTACTGCTATCACTTCTAGACATGTGAGACAGCATACGACTAGTATGCGCAAGTCTCTATGTAGTGGTCGACGTTTTAGATGCTTCACCAGAAGCAACAAGTTGCTAGTTCAAAGTCAGGAGGACTAGAACATTGCAGCTCCTTAATTAAGCACCTATTTCCTCTAATGATTCCTCTAGTTTCTTTCTCAATTTGCAATTCACAAGAAATTGCATGTAACTAGCACCGATACAAGCTGAGTCAGTACCTAGGAAATCTAATCAGAATTCAACTTTACCCTCAATCATGTACATTTTTTACTCCAACCAAGAACCTTACACTCTGAAAACCATATCAACCTTCATTTTTACTATTCAATCAATTTGATTTAGTTTTTGTCAAACCATAACCAAACTCCATCAACATGTAACATCCTAGGCAAATCCCATATCGGGAATACTTGGGAGAAATGTTGGGTATGTAATGAAGCAAGCCTCATGACGCGTTTTAAGTCGTAGTAACCTAGACCCAAAGTGTTAACCTAGAACTAGTCATAGACTATAGCAACTCTCTTGACTAAGAATCATTCCTTCTTACACATCAAGCAAAATTTTTTTGCAGTAAATGATGGCCATCCTGAAAGTTTAAACTGATTCATCGGAGAAAAATGCAAAGGGGACGAATTAGTGCTGGACATTTTTTGGACTTTGTTAGTACTCGTGACCTAGATTGAGACTTCGTATAGGGCCTAACTTCTCTCTTTGTTCTTGTCTTTTGTAACTAGGCCTCCTGAAACTATGCATCTTCTCGATGCTCTTTTTAATGAAACGCAATCACTTCATCCAAAAAAAAAAAAAAGATCCTTCTTAATGCGTTACAAAGACATTTGACAATATTCTGCATTTCAAAATTCCACACACCTCTTACATTGTAATTTAGATCTTGACCAACCTAAACGAATGACCTTGTCCCCTCTGCTTTCTCCTTCTAATTAAATTGGGCAGATATAGTCTCCATTTCTATTGAAAGAAGTAATGGTGGCACAAAAATAATAAGACACCTAGCAATTTAGGTAGGTTAGTAGCTGAAAATACAAGAGCTGCTACAACTTTCATTGTATCTCCAACTTATGGAAATTAAGACATCATAAAGGCAAAAGACCAATCAATCTTGAACTCAAAATGACACAAAGTTAAGATCGTTACGGGTAAATAAATAAAGACAACAATCCAAATCAAGAAAGATCACATACTAAAAATGGGGACTTCCACACATATGAACAAATGAAAATTTTCACATTGGTAAAATCAAAATTCAAGTCAAACCCAATGGAAGATATCACCTACAGGACAACAACATATACTTTAACTCTACTGATGCAAATTAAACGGTAAAATTACTTAGAATTTGTTCAATTCGCTCACTCTCAATAAAGGAACAAAAATCTGTATAACAAAAAAAGGCCATTTCTATTATATGAAAATTGGAAGACTCACAGTAGACTTAACAAGGATGGCTTCAGGTTGTTGAAGTGGGTCAGTAGAGAAGCGGTGGTAATCTCCAAGCGGCGGTTTATTCGACGTGAATGGGAGCTCACGCTGTTGATGATGTGGCTGCTGCATGATCTGCTACTCTTCTTTTTGAAGTAAACCCCAGCTGACAAAATTCCCAAAGTTTTTAATCCTTTTGATTTTCAATTCGACAATCAAATTGAATTGGAAGCCCTTGTGGGGGGTTTTCAGAGGAAATTGAAGGAGAAGAATTTAGAGAAAAAGGAAATGGAAGGAATTGAGAAGAAGGGGAATTGAGGAGAGGAAGAAGATGAGATCTGAGAATAGAAAAAGCGGGAAGAGAGAGAAAGGGAGAAAACGAGGGAAAGGAAAAGGAACAAAGAAACAAAATAGGTTCGGATATGTATATGGAGGGAAGCACAAGCACTTAATATGTAAATTTAATTTAAAGAAGAATAATGGAATCAAACTACGTCAACTCATCTAATCATTCTTTTATTATTTCTCAATTGAATAATAATAACTTTTTTTTTAAATAAAAAATAAATCTACTTGTAAATTTTGATTGGGAAATTTTTTTTTAATTGTTAATATTTTAAAAGTCATTCGCTACAAACTCGTAATGTTTTCTAGATGATAAATGATATAAGAGTTTTGGTTACAGTCCACGTTTAGTTCTTCGCACGGCATGATAAATGCTAAACTGAGTTGAGCTAATGGTTGACAAATATAACAATGGCAAAGAATTAAGTTAGCGTTTCGCCATAAATCCCAAATTTATTTTGAAAAATCTAATTTGGTTTGGTTTGAAGATAAAAATGTGTTTTAAAATTAGGAATTGGGCCAAAATATAGACAAAATTTATGGCCAAACATAAATTTTGAAAATAAATTCCAAATTTATTTTGACAAAAATTATCGCCAAACGGCGCGTAAGTAATTAACGTGCCATTTTAGGAGGGGGAGGAAACTACATGTATATATAGTGTTGAATATGCATGTTCAAAACACTTGTGGCGGTCGAAAAAACCTTAGACAAATTATATTCCAACAATTGGTTTTTTATTTATTGAACAAGAAAATAGTGTACATATAATGAAGAATTTAGGTAGTTGAACTTTACCATTACTTATGTATTAAGAGAATTAGCAATCACATACGTGATAAGTTTTAAATATTATATAACTAATATATCTGCGATAGTTTCAGGTAATTATAACCATATAACTAATTAAATACAATTTTTATTATAAGACTCAATATAAGAATTAATATAGCTTAACTCTATAATTGCCATTCACCAAATATATTTATGATACTATTATTTTGTTAGAATTTAAAAATACACTATCACCTTAGCAAGTTTTACATTATCAAATAACTTTCCATGTTGTAACAAGTAAGCTGCTTTATTTATAATATTATAAATTTTATTTTTTAAGGACGTTCAAAATACTTTACTAGTAAATATTGCTGAAATGACTTGATAGTATAAAAATAATTTTTATCGTAACAATGTATATAACTTAAATTTTTTTCTTAGTACTCAAGATAGTAAAAGTTATGCTCATAGTCATATGCCTTACATTAAGCAATAAAGGATTTTATTAATTTGTTTCTTTCTTCTACTTTTTTGGGTGTGTTTTCTTTGTTTCTATAGGAACTTTAAGAAACAAATACTAATAAAATAATACGTAGTATCAAAAGAAGAAATTAAATCGGCGGTTGGCGCCTAATAGAGAGCACCGTTGAAGTGGGGCGACGTTTTGGCGCGTGGAAACTCCACGTTTATACACCTATAATAACCCACTCGAATAGGGCCCAAACGCTAACCAACACTCACTACTAGTGTGGCGCCAAACGGACTCTGACACAACAAAACCCAGTTTTGTCTAGTAATGGGCTGCACCTGTTGAAGTAGCCCGATTGAACCATTAACTTCTTTATTTTTTATTTTTTTTGCCGTTTTTCACTTTTAACTCGTGTCAGAAACTATTTATATTTAATAACCGAAATAAATATATATAAGAGAGAATATACAAAAAATATATTTTTTTTGGTTTTTAGTTTGAAAGCGATTATAGCAGAGTCCTCTCTCACGAAAAAAGAACCACATACTCTGAACTAATTTAAATTACAAAAAAATAATCTCACAAATATCCTCTCATGTTTTAGCAAAATATATGAATGGAGAAACCAAAATTCAAAGTAAAAATGTGTATATCTTTTAAGTAAATATAGTTTAATTAGAAAAAAAAAATCGATTGGAGCAAAGAAAACAGATTATAAAGAGAAATTAGGAAAAAAAGGACATTCGGGGTAGTAAATTTACAACTTATTAGCATGACACAGAACTATGAATAACAAATCTTATTACATTAATAAGCTTATGTATTTGTGCTTGTTTATATTGGCAAGTATCAGCATACAAGGGTTGACTTATAGGGTAGTTTATAGGGAACGTGAACTCATAATCTCTCCATCAAATTAGGTTTGTATACGGTTAAAATCGGACGTATCCGATTTTACTATTTGATCGAGACCAGGGAATTGCATCGAAGGTCAGCCTCGTAGTGGATTGGACTAAAGTATGAAGATAAGGTATCGAGTTCGAGAATCGAGGTGCCTGTCGAGATCGAGGCCAGCAGTGATCGAGACCAAATATGGCAGACTTCGAGCAAAGCGCAATAATGGAAAAGCAGGATATCCGTGAGCGGTCGAAGATCACGGCAAAAATTCCGGAACAGATCAATGAAGGGCGATTGTTTAGGATAATCATGAGATTTACTTCTGTAATATGAATTGCACCATAGATAGAATTCATCTATTATATAAAGAGTGTTCTAATTATTTTGTAGACACCTTACATCCATGCATATCAAAGCAATACAATACTTTGTATCGTATATTCTTGTTAATAAGATTGTTATATTTTAACTGTTCTGGCATCGATCAATTCAAGGGCATTCAAACTCGAGGGATGAATTCCATTTAAACATTGGTTTGCCTTATCTTATTGTTAATTTGTATTACTAATCTTCATATTCATCAATTGATATAAGGTGAAATCATGTGTCCTTAAAATCACATTATAAGTTTAATTGTTATCCCATTTTTAGGGTAAACAGTTTGGCGTCTACCGTGAGTCTAAGGATAATAGTAATTGACTGGTATTAATTCCAATAACATACATTGCTTTACGCTTGTTCTCGTAAGTGTATTTGATTTCAGAAATCAACATGTCAAATTCTCAAGTAGTACCCACTCACACAGACAATGACCCCGATCTTCATTACGAGAATGAAAATATAATCTCCCCGGGAATGGAGTACCTCCAGTCAACCTCGATGGACCACCCGCCGTAGACACAGTTGATGCCAGCTCTCATATTGCCATTAATGGGAATTTGGACGTTGACCCTGATATGGCATCCGGAGAGATGCCCAAGCAGTCGATCAGAATGCACAGAGCAATGAAGAATGTGGAATTATCCTTCGAATCATATTCGAAATATTGCAGACTCAACAAGCTGCGGTAGCGCAACCCCGAAATCGGAATCGAGCACTAGGCAAAATTGAGCTCGAAACATCGCAAGTCGAACCTGCACCGGAGAAACCGAACACCAATGAAGCGGGGATTGACCCATCCCTATGAAGATGCTCGAGGAGCTTGCTAAATGGATCGAATCAGGTGAAAGAAAACGAGTCTATTGATAGAAAGGTAGAAACATACAAGTCATGGGTTAGCTAAATACCGGGGGCACCCCTGATTCTAAAGGGTTTGGATTCGAAAAAGTTTGTGCAAAAGCCTTTCCCCATAAGTGCGGCTTCGAAGCCCATCCTGAAGAAATTTCGTATGCCAGAAATTCCAAAATACAATGGGACCACTGACCCTTATGAGCATATTATTTCTTATAATTGCGCCATAAAAGGGAATGAGTCGAATATCTATTGAAAAAGTTTAGAGAGACTTTATCGAAAGGGGTGATGATATGGTACCACAATTTTCCGCCCAATTCCATTGATTCCTTCGCCATGCTTCAGGATTCCTTAGTGAAGGTACACGCCGTAGCAATAAAGGTTGCGACTAAGAAGTCGGATCTCTTCAAAGTGAGACAAAAAGACAATAAAATGTTAAGTGAATTCGTATCTTGCTTCCAGATGGAACACATAGACCTAACCATGGTCATAGATGATTAGGTTGTCCAAGCTTTCACTCAACGTTTGAACGAGCGAAGTTCAAAAGTATTATGAGAACAAAAGCAAAATTTAATTGATATTCAAATGTGACCTGTGCCGATGTTCTTAATTGATATCCATCGAAGATCAGGGTCAAGGATGATCAATTAGGAACCCCTTCTAGTTCTGTTTACTCGAATAGGCCCGTCGGCAGAATTCAAAAGGCCATCGATAGAGAACCCCAACCAAATAGAGATCGTTACCCCATACAATACAGATCGTAAAAATAGTGGTCTAGGACGTCATCCCATTCAAAATAATCGAAAGAATGATTGAGTACAAAGCTCATGAGGGCTCATGAGTAAAAGTGGCTTTAATAAACATATCGAGCCCAAAGAAGCACCACGACTGTCAAAATATAACTTAAGCATCGGTGCATTAGTTATCGTATTGGCCATTGGACGGATCAAGGATACTATATGACCCAGACCCATACAGACCGATCCAGCTCAAAGGAACCCTAATCAAATATGAAAGTACCATGGTACCCATGGACATAAAATGGAAGACTCAGACAATTGAGGGAGGAGGTAGCTCGTTTATTCAATGAGGGTCACCTTTGAGAATTCTTAAGTAACCGCGCTAAGGACCACTTCAAAAATAGGGATTCGAATAGCCACAAAATTTTATTCATATGATCTTAGGAGGGCTCGATATTCCTCAAGGACCGGTATTCAAACGTACCAAGGTGACGATAAAAAGGGAAAAATAGAACCAGGACTACTTACTGGAAGAAACCTTATCTTTCAACGATGAGGATGCAGAAGGGATCAAACAATCTCACAATGAAGCGTTGGTAATATCTATCCGTATGAATAAAATTCAAGCAAAATCTGTGTTGATTGATCCATGTAGCTCGACAAACATTATTCGATCGAGAGTTGTAGAATAACTTGATCTCCAAGATCAAGTCGTGCCTGCATCTTGAGTACTTAACGACTTCAACATGGCAAGTGAAACCACCAAAAGAGAAATCATTTTTCTAATAAATGTGGTCTGGACTATCTAGGAAATAAATTTCTACGTGATTGAAGGTAATATGAGGTACAACGTGCTGCTCGAAAGGCCTTGGATTCATAACATGAGAGTAGTGCCCTCGACGCTTCACCATGTCTTGAAATTCCCATCATCAGATAGAATCAAAACGGTTTACAATGAATAACCTGCCGTCAAAGAAATGTTTGCAATCGATAAGGTAGTACTAGTATCGATGTTTTTATCAAACTCATTGAGAGTTAACTCTCGAGCGCAGAAAAAACTCGTTCAATTTCTTGACATATATATATATATATATATATATATATATATATATATAAATTCTATAAGATGTAGTACTATATTAATACTTAAGTTGTAGCAACACAAAACTAACATGTGTTATAGTAAGAGATACATATATAAGCTATATTTGATTAAATCTTACTATAACACATGTAATTGTTTTTGTTGCAACCACTTAAGTATTAATATAGCACTACATCTTATAGAACTTGTTAGCGGAAATGTAAAAGAAAGAACACAAGATTAAACGTGGTTCGGATCAAAATAATCCTACGTCCACCAGAGAACAATTGCCTTTCTATTATTTACAAAGGAAGGGGAGATTTTCTAATTACACTTAAGAGAATTTCTCTCTTAACTCTCTACTCAGAATAATATATTGTATTGTTTTTGGGATGATTTCTACAAATGAAAGAGTGCATCTATTTATAGGGGTAAGGACCTCCTCTTGATGTCATTGGTGACATCAAACTACCTCCTCTTGATGTCATGGGTGACATCAAAGGAGGAAGCTTTCTCCTAGCATTCATGCCAACTCTTTCCACCAACTTTTCCAATTGGCATGCCATTATTGACTAAACCTAAACCAACATTTTCAGCATGCCATTGTTGACTAAACATAAACCAACATTTTCAATCTCCACCTTGGTTTGCGTTTCGAGCGTGCTGTGAACAACTCTGGCCAATACTTCTAAGATTACTGGGCAATCCCGTTGTAAGAAACAAGAAGAATCAAACCATGATTGAACATACCACCTCCACCTAACAACTATTCTCTTCGGAGTTGCATCAATTGATGCACACCCCCGCCAAGTCTTGGCAATGTGCAAACTTAGCGAGCGGGACTATCTTGGTCAATATATCTGCAGCATTATCATCTGTGATAACCTTCACGTCCTTGATAGTTCCCTCTTCAACAACATCTCAAAGGAAATGAAATCTGACATCAATGTGTTTAGTGCCCTCATGAAATCTTTGATTTTTCATTAGATGAATAGAACTTTGACTATCACATCTAAGAGTTGATTCCAACTGAAGCAACCTCAATTCCGCTACTAAACCTTTTAACCAGATAGCTTCCTTCACCGTATCCGCTGCTGCCATGTATTCTGCTTCTGTCATAGACAAAACGACAATCGACTGTAGAGTCGACTTCCAACTAACGGCACTACCAACGAGGGTAAAGATGTATCCAGTTGTGGACCTTCTTCTATAAAGATCTCTTTCATAGTCAAAATCCACATAACTGAGAATTGAAATACCTCCACCGCTTTTTCGAAAGGTCAGACCAACATCAGAAGCTCCTTTAAGATATCTCAATATCCAATTGATAGCTTCCCAATGCCTCTTTCTTGGGCTGGACATGTATCTATTTACCACACTTACAGATTGAGCAATATCTGGAAGTGTGCATACCATAGCATACATAATGCTACCAACTGCACTGGCATAAGAAATCTTTGACATATGTTCCACCTCATCCTCGGGCTGAGGCATTTGTAACTCTGAAAGTTTAAAATGATGAGCTAATGGTGTACCTACAGGCTTGCACGCATGCATATTGAATCTCTCGAGAATCCTTTCAATATGCCTCTTCTGAGAAAGATGTACAACACCGTCTTCTCTTGAAATCTCCATACCAAGGATTTTCTTTGCAGCTCCTAAATCCTTCATGTCAAATTTCTTACTCAACAGTTTCTTCAAAGCATTTATCTTTGTAATGTTGTTAGTAGCAATAAGCATATCATCAACATACAACAGTAAATAAATCATTGAGTTATCAGACATCTTCTTGTGATACACACAGCTATCAAATGCACTCCTTGAGAATTCATGTGTAGTCATGAATGCATCAAACCTCTTGTACCACTGTCTAGGGGATTGCTTCAAACCATACAAAGACTTCTTTAGTTGGCATACGTGATCTTCCTTTCCCTCAGCTAGGAAACCTTCAGGCTAATCCATATCGATTGTCTCTTCTAGATCACCGTGTAAGAAAACAGTTTTGACATCAAGTTGTTGAAGCTCCAAGTCACATTGTGCAACCAATGCTAGTAGCACGCGAATTGAGCTATGCTTCATGACTGGAGAGAAAATCTCATTGTAGTCAATTCCCTCCTTCTGGCTGAAACCTTTTGCAACCAATCTCGCCTTAAACTTAGCATCTTCCACTACAAGAATTCCCTCTTTCTTTCTGTAGATCCACTTGCATCCAACTGTCCTCTTCCTCTTTTGTCTTTTCACTAAGACCCATGTCTGATTCTTGTGAAGAGGCTCCATCTCTTCCGTCATGGCTAACCGCCATTGTGCAGCATCCTTGCAAGAAGTTACTTTAATATACGAGGAGGGCTCCAGATCCTCAATCTCTTCTTGTGAAGCTACAGACGCATATGCAATCAAGTTTGATTGATTTATAATGTGTTCCGGATCTCGTGTCTGCCTCTTCTCCCTACCTTTCGCAATTGTGTATGGTTCGTTGACAGCAAGCTACATATTCTGACTCATCTTTGACCTGAGTCTCTTGAGCCTTTTCCTTAGCAAGCTCCACCGGAGGCTCCACATGTTCGCTGTTCTTGTTTCCTAAAAACTCCACAGAAACTTTACGGGGATCAAGTATAGAGGATTCATTGAAGGTGACATCTCTACTAACTATAAATTTGAGTAAAGACAAACACCAAAGTTTGTACCCTTTTAATCCACATACCCTACGAATATGGCCTTCTTAGCCGTTGGTTCAAGCTTTCCTTCATTAACGTGATAATAAGCTGGACACCCAAATACTCGTAAGTATGAATAGTTAGAGGGTTTACCTGACCATACCTCATTCGGAATCTTAAAGTCAATTGTTGATGCTGGAGATCGATTGACAATATGAGCAGCAGTGTGAACTACTTCAACCCAAAATACTTTGGACATTTTGGCTTGTATGAGCATACAACGAGCCTTTTCAAGAAGAGTTCTGTTCATTCTCTCGGCAACTCCATTCTGCTGTGGGGTATGCCTGACAGTCCTATGTCTTGAGATCCCGTGAACCTTGCATAATTCATTAAACTCTTCATTGCAAAACTCCAAGCCATTGTCTGTGCGAAGATATTGATTTTCCCCTCCATTTGATTTTCAACCAAAATCTTCCACTCTTTAAATACTTCAAAGCATCACTTTTTGCCTTCAAAAAATGCACCCAAACCTTTCGTGAGAAATCATCAATAAAAGTGAGAAGATATCTCTTTTCGCCCTTCGATGGAAGTTTAGAGGGACCCCATAAATCTGAATAGATGTAGTCTAGCACTCCTCTTGTCTTGTGTTTGCTAGTGCTGAAGCTGACCTTCTTCTGCTTCCCTAGAACGCAGTGCTCACAAAGTCAAGTGTGCTAATCTTCTCACCTACAAAAGGTTACGATTGCTCAGCATCTCCAGTCCATGTGCGCTCATATGACCCAGTCTCATGTGCCATAATCTTGCCTTGTCATCATTAGATAACTGCACTGTAGATGCATTTGCAGAGCCAACAATGGTGCTTCCGGCCAATGTGTAAAGGCCGTTTTCTAGCTTGCCTTTCAGCATGACTAAAGAACCTTTAGTCACCTTCATAGTTCCTGCTTCGCTCATGTACTTGTAGCCTTGTTCATCCAGAGTACCCAAGGAGATCAAATTCTTCTTCAGATCAGGAACATGACGGACTTGTGTAATAGTCCTCGCGACTCCATCATGGCAGCGAACTCGAACCGAGCCAATGCCAACTATTGCACAAGTTGCATTATTGCCCATTACTACGGTTCCTCCACTTTTCTCATAGCTGCTAAACCAGTCTTTTCGGAACGTCA
>JASVEL010011133.1:0-93860 GCA_032618575.1 Nicotiana noctiflora
TCCAAATTTTAGTATATTATACTAGACAATTATACTGCTGGAACTCCCGTAAAATTTGCAGGAGTTCCAGCATAATTATGCTTAAACTCCAGTAAAATTTGCGGGAGTTCCAGCATAGTTATCCTGGAACTCCCGTAAAATTTACAGAAGTTCAAACATATTTATGCTGGAACTCCAGTAAAATTTGCGGGCATATTTTTCCAGATTTTGAATAATGCTTTCGCTCAGATTAAAGTGGTTAAATTTTGATGACTTTTAAAACTTGGCTATTTTTTAACTATCACTGATAAATTTGGCTATTTTTGAATTTTGGGCGAGTTTGTTAAATTTTAGGTAGCACAGTGAACCAGTGAAAACTATTAGATTTTGTCAATGACCACCTCTTTTAGTGGACTTTAAATTGGTTTAACAATAATCTTTCACCAAATATTTGACTATTTTGACATGGAACACGAGTGAGGACACATTTGGTATAAAGGTCTTTATCCAAATCTTTATTTTAATTAGAGCCTCTCTTTAAATCCCCACTAATAACTCCAAGGAAAACTAATTAACCAGAATTCTAGAAATATAAGGGGAGGTTTATACCTTTTTCCTCAACAATTTCTAGATCATCTCTGAAAACTTCTTTCATTTCCTAATTACTACTCCAATTGTTATTTTGCTAACGAAGTCGTTGATGTCAAATATTTAATTAGTACTTGCTTAAGTTGTTAAGACTTGTCTTCCTGCCGTTTAGAATCACCTAATGTTTGGGGTCTTTTCATGATTTTACAAACCACGCCGGGTTGCCTTTTGAGTTTCAATAGACTTTGGGGTTTGGCCACCAAAACAATCCATTTCTCGTGGTACGACGGAAATCTTTTTTGATGTTGGTTGATGAGTGAAAAATTGTTATTTTTGAATATATATATATATTTGAAATAATTTTGAGTCATTAACATATACTCTCTGTTTCAATTTATGTTAACATTTTTGACTGGATACGAATTTTAAGAAAAAAATAAGACTTTTGAAATTTATGGTCCTAAACAAGTCCAAATAGGGCCTAGAGTATTTGTGTGGTTATAAAAGTTTCTTTTTAAGGGTATAGTTGTAAATTTAAGCTAAATTGTTACCAAATTTAGAAAAGATTCATTCTTTTGGAACGGATCAAAAAAGAAATATGTTGACGTAGACTGAACATAAACTGAAACGGAGTGAGGGAGTATAACATATTGGGTCCTGTAAACATTAATCAAAGAAAACAGATAAACTAAATAGTAAGCAAAAGTATCCATTCCCTCCTGATATAACAAAATTTTACATTGACAAGCATCTTGTTTTGAACCTACAGCACTAGTATATATAGCATCTTTACGCATCACATTTATTTAAATTCCAAGAAATAGGCATCTGAATTCCAGGGAACTACAAAAACTGATGTTGAATCGACCCTCATCCTCTGGGCTGGCTGTTAAGCACAAGTTAGAGTATTGAGCTCCAGATCAAATGAAACGGTTTTACAGATGAATATGCATTATATTCACGACTGCAACAGTAGAGCTGAATACCAAAAGCCATGCATGTGATTTAGTTCATTGGTAACTTACATGTAAAAATAGCAGCAAATTACATGTAAAAATAGCAGGCATTTACAGTGGCAGGCTTATCTTCTAGAGCTTGTTGGCTATCAAGTTCAGCCAACAAGACTTACATTTATTTCTGTTTCTTTGCTACTTTGCAGTGCAGCAGCAACTGTCCCTAGCTAAGACCTCATTGATCAGCCCCTGTATGCGATAGGATAATCTGCAATAATTGATTGAATCTGTTATGGGTTTATAACTTTACATGTCCATTAATTATAACAGAGCCACAAGACTGAGCGCGCTAGTTCACATTTGAATACTACTCCCACTGTTATACATTTGTAAAGGAGCATAATGCATAAGTTGAGCTATAGTAGTAAGGCTTTATTGCTTCTCTGCATTCAGGTGAGAATTATATGTACAATGTGATACTATCGACCGGGTACTGGAATTATCAGAAAGAAAATGTTGCATACAATTCCTTAATAGTAAATGTGTTCAAATAAGCTGTAGGAAATATGAAAGTTCCGTTTGTTCACCAAATTTAACTTGTAAAAGAGCTATTCTTGTTGCCACAAATTTCCACCATTGAACTTAAAGTAACACTCGCAACATGAAAATAACAAGGATATCAATAACAAGCAAGATGCAAAAAGAACATGAAAATAACAAGTTTACTAATGCAAAAGTTTATGTCATAGTAAACTAGAAGTTTACTAAGAGATAACACATGTCATGATAAACTTGAAGTTTTTATTTGCCATTTTTAAATGAGCTATTTGAGAATTTAGATAAGCATATACTGAAGAACTAGAAGATTCTTCAAGAATTCTCCTGTGTTGCTTGTTCTCATAATAAATTGATTATACCAGCTAAAATTGGAACTAAGACCCCTGATTCTGAAATATATAAAAGGTGAATATGGATCCATTCACCTATCGTGTGAACCACTTATAGATGCATATATAAGATGGTTACATGTATGTTTATTGTCAACCTGCAGTTTGGCATTTGAAATTGCTTTTCTCACTTAAGAGTATAATTTTCAGATTATGAAATCAAGACAGTTCATCTTGATAATGCTGGTTTATATACAAGCTAGTTTAGCAGTGAATACCTCCTATTAATAGCTAAATTATTGTTTATGAGAACAAAGCTTCATGTGTTGGTCTAAGATTTTCTAAATTGCATATAGCAGCACTTGTATGCATCAGACCAACAATATATGATAAGTCTTCCCCTCATAATTGGTTTAGGATCAGAAATTGAATATTTTACTATCTTTTGATGTGTGGTATATGATTAATTTCTCTACCATAATGCACAAAGATATGTTTCCCAAAGAAGATTGGGAATATATGTTAATTTTTCTAACATCTGGGGAATGAAATAAATAGCTGAAAAATATGCTATACGAATGGAATTATCATGGTCCTCACTTAGAAGATAATTCAAGTCAAATGTCAGAAGCATTTGCTGATCCAAAATCAAATATCATATTTCAGTTGCAAATGCTCCTATTAAAATTTAAAGTCCCTGAATGATATAGTTTATTGTACGCATGAAGCGTGGTAGACAAATCGGTTCCAAAGGCAACAATCATTGAGAAATGATAAGGAGCTAATGATCAAAATAATCATAATGAGGAGGAAATAAGCTCTAGAAGAGCCCGCGACATAACATTTCATGAAATTCCAGAAGAAGTTGAGGTACCTGAAAATAAAGAAAGTGATGATCTCAACAAGTTATGTCGCTTAGGAACCAATACAAAATGATCGTCGATGATATATTTGATACAATATAGTGCACAATATTGTTAAAACTTATGAGGATCGGACCAGTAGTCTAGACACTTAAAGATGTCATGCCATTTAAATGCGAGTCATAACCTATATGACTCATTCGATTAAATCTCTATATAGATCCCCGAAGGATTTAAAATGCATGAAGCATATACTTCAAAATCTCGAGAAATGTACTCGATCAGATTATAAATATCATGTACAGTTTAAATCAATCTGGGCGCAAGTAATATAATAGCCTCAGTGAATATTTGTTGAAAGAGAGTTACATAAAAAATGTTATTTGTCCATATATTTTTATAAAGAAAAAGTCATCAGAATTTGTTACACTTGATATATACGTTGATGGCATAAATCTTGTTGGAACTTCAGAAGAGCTCCAAAGGCAATTGAATATCTTAAGAAAGAATTTTAGATGAAAGATCTTGGAAAAATAAAATTTATCTTGGTCTGCAAATTAAATATTTAGCAGACGAGATCTTTTATTCATCAATTTGCCTATACATAAAGGGTCTTTGAACGCTTTTACATGGACAAACGCACCCATTAAGTACATCAATGGGTGTTCGATCACTTGAAGTGAATAAGGATTTGTTCCGACCTCTAGAAGAGGATGAGGAACTCCTTGGTCCTAAAATACTCGATCTCAGTGCAATTGCTATGCACTTATGTATCTTTCTAATGCTAACAAAAGTGGTGCAGATCATATTGGTTATGCAGATACAAAGTTAGAATGCAGAGACTCAAATATTTGAAACAAGGTTTTCATCAGGGGGAGTAAATACGCTATGCACTCTTTTTTTCTTACTAAGGTTTTGTCCACAGGGTTTTCCTTATAAGGTTTTTAATGAGGCACCTAGCAAAGCGTATTACTAAATATGTGCACTCTTTTTCCTTCACTAGAATTTTTTCCCACAGGGTTTTTTCTAGTAAGGTTTTAATGAGACACACTATCTTTTAATGAACATCCAAGGGGAAGTGTTATAAATATATTATATTATGGATGTTCATACTCCGTTGTAAATAAACTTCCTGAAGAAGCTTATCCATATGGGACTCCGTCGTAACTATGTTTATCTATTTAGTACTCTATTGGAAATAAGCTTCCTGAAGAAGCTTATCTTTTCGGTACCCGGTTACAGATAAATATTACTTCCGGTAGAAGATTATCCATACTGGGTATAATAAGCTTATCCTTTCAATATCCGGTTATGGATAAATATTACTCTCGGTAGAAGATTATCCATACCGGGTATAATAAGCTTATCCTTTCATATCCGGTTATGGATAAATATTACTCTCGATAGAGATTATCCATGCTAGGTATAATAAGCTTATCCTTTCAGTATCCGTTTATGGATAAACATTACTCCAAGTAGAAGATTATCCATACCGGGTATAATGAACTTATCCTTTCGGTACTCCGTTCTGGATAAACATTATTCTTAGTATAAGATTATCCATATCGGATATAGTAGCAGCTTACACAACAGCTTATAGTAGCTTACACAGCAGGTTGCAGTATCAGCTTACACAGTAGCTTGCAGTAGCAGCTTACGCAGCAGCTTGCAGTAGTAGCTTACACAAGAGCTTCATTTCTTCTTTGAATAGAAGAGTTTTCAGTTTATTTTGTACATCAGTTTGAATTCGAATAATATATCAGTCTCTCTCTATACTTGTCTTTATTTTATAGTCTTTATTTTACAACATTATGCTTTTTTTCGCATCATTATAATTACTACATTTTATTTGATCGATATATCTATGTTAACATTAAAGACGAATAATCCGAACCGAAATCCAAATAAATCAAACTGATTAAATTTATGCTCTATTTAAACAATATAAATTATAACATGACTATGTTTAAAATTTGTGACACTAAAAACTTCTAAATCCTAAATTCGCCTCTGAATGCTACTAATTGACTTCATGAAATCGATATAATGGCATGCCATTGAATTTTCTGTTAGAAGATATTATTAGAAATTAACAGAATATTCTAAAAATAGAGGAAGTGTTGATTATTTGGTGGTTCACTTGCTTGACCAACTACCACTTTGAAATGCAGGCGGCAAATTTTGGTGGAACTCACAGGTTGTTGACTCTTGTAATACATGAAATTGGCTTCACCACCTTGCCTTTTGACTTTAGTAACTCATGCTTTTTAAGGAGTACAGTATATATTTGGACTGCCTTCTTCTAACATTTGCATTATCTATTTAGGTCCATATTCCTCTATATATTTTTCTCCCTAACACAATTATATGATTTCCCTTCTAAACATGATATATATCGCATTTCAAAATTTTCAAGGGCATAACATTTCAGCTGTAAAAGGGTAATAATTCATGCAGGCAAATCAAAGTACAAAGAAATGGTTGTATATTTGTTCATAGCCACCATCTAAAGTTCTACCTCTATTACACAATCTATTTACTCTCACAGGCTATCACCATGTACATTTGAATTGAAACAATTAAGTATTAAGCTTAAATTCCACAAACATAGTGCAGACACTCATTCCTTTTTCAACTCTCACACTAAATATTTACTGAAACCACATACCAGGCAGGTATTTAACTTCAGCTGCTCGTCAAAACGAGAACACACTTAAGCCATTTCACTTGCTGTGAAACTCCCAACATACTAAGAAGCATGACCAGTAATATAAAGGCAACCAGAAATATAGGCATCACGTATTGCTTCATCGTTTTAACTGAAAATATGTTTCTCAGCCATCTTCCTGAACTAGTTGTGCTCATTCCGATTTTATTCTTTTTGGTAGCTTCATACATTCTCGATCCCTCTACTGGACACACCACTACTTTTTCCTTTACTAGTCTCAGTCTTCGATTAGCGGTGCCCTGGAAAGGAGCCACACTGGACATCGAAGCTCGAGCTTCATGAGTTGATATCGAGGATTCAGGCCTACTGGGAACCATGGAAATAGGTTGGGCATTCAACGAAGAATCGTCTAGCTTAATGATATCATCTTTCATTATATCAGCAAACCAGTCCTCTTCACCATCACAGTCCTGGAATTCCACACAACTGTATTAGGACCCAAAAAGGGAAATGATTGGATTTCAAGCATATGCCATTAGGCTCAGAGGCGGATTCAGGATTTAAATTTCATGGGTTCAACCTTTAAGATTTTTAAGGTTCAACCTATTATATTGTTACAGTTATAGGTTCATTCACAATTTCGGCGATTTTTTACACATAAATATATATTCCACAAGGAAAGTAGGGTTCAATGAACCCGACACCAAAGAGCTAGATGCGCCCTGATTAGGCTTAGTGAAGAATGGAGATGATCCCAAAAGAAAGACAAAATTGTGTTTTCATCTAATATCTTTATTTTCTGGAAGGAACTATGTTAATTATTATGGAAAATGTTAAGATCACAGAAAGTGACACATTAATAAAAGAGCAGCAGAAAATGGCCGTAAAACCAAAACCTTGAAGTGGCCAGAGGAATCGTGCTGAGAGAACTCTTTAGTTGGTTTATCAGATTCTGATCCAGAGTCAATCTGCTCAACCGAATGGGAATAAAAACTGCTACTACCTTCCTTTGAACAACAGCAATCCCCTACAGTGACCAATTCCAAGCTGCCCAAGTGTTCTGCTCCAGACTGAGAGGTTGCAGTAGCGGTAGCAGCCAGTTGATTCCTTTGATTTCTTGGGGTGTCATTCAATTGAATCTCACTATTTTTCCGGAGGCGGCAGACAACCATAGAATCCTGTATAACACATCAGACCAAACACTCAAAGCATTTTATTGATGCAGAGGATTGACATACTTTCAGTAAGTGGTTTATTGCAGCAAACAAACAGTAAGTGGTTTATTGCAGCAAACAAACTATCTCATTGAGCAAAACAAGGCGACAGACAATATGTGCAATAAAAATCTCCAGAGTGCAGAAAGTGGTAACATAACTGAATTTCGGAACCTGTCAAAGTCCTGGTGAAGGCTTCTGCAATGGGATAAATTAGATTGAATCAAGAAAGAACAGTTATGGCATAGACATCCCAAATAACAAAAGAAACCATTGATGCTAAAATTTAGGAAGACATGTATATAAAGAATCCGTAAGAATGACATTTTCTACTCAAGGAAAGAACAGCTAACAGTAGGTGGTTGAATTTGCTGTTGTAGCTGAAAACGTTGGAAGTTAATCATAGGAGGTTGGTGGGTCACTAAGACATAGGTCAGAGCTCTCAAGTACCTGATAATTAATGTTTCCGCTCATGCAATATTCATGCATTATCCAATGTGTCCTCTGTCCTTTAGGTGCTCGACCAGTGTGGAACACCAGAGTTCTTTTTGTGCCAATGATATTCGAACCAGATTTCACATTACGTTCTTTTCCTGTGGCCTTCCAGTAACCAGATTCAGTTGCCCTTTTACTCTGCGACCCGTTTGGATACTTCCTTCCACGAGGAGAAAAGAAGAACCATTCATTATCTGATTGAACGACTGATTTTGCTGGGAACATGTAAAATAGGGGTTAATCAATTAATAAAACAAGCATGTCGTATGAGTAACAACTCAGAGAGTAACTAACAAAGAGAGTCAAATAAATATCTTTTGGGGCTGGAGCTGCCTGAAGGTGGTAACATAAAGTGTGCTTCTCATAATTCCCGGGAGCCTTTCTAAAAGGGAGGACAAAAACAGCAAGATAATAACTACAATAATCTTTACTCTACGCTGTATGGTGATGAACCGTATTTTGATGCTCAGCTTTGCATATCCGAACCATCAAAATATCAAGGCATATGGCCAATGACAACGTAAGGTTGATGGAACACGAGACAAAAATATGTCATGCCTCCATATTCGGACAGATGGTAGACATCTAATCACTTAAAATTAAGCATATAACTGTAGAAGCAAATAAAAACATATTCAGAAATGATAAATTTATAGGTTCTAGAAAGTATTTCAAAAAAACTCAGGTCAAAGTAAAACTCATTTGGTTCTAGAATTAGTGAGCTCATTTTTCCTTCCTTCAAGGGTGCAAACAATAATTAATCAGACCAAATTTAGATGATAAATATGACCAAAAGTGCAAAGGAGGAGGGGCAGTCAACGCCTTAAATAATCTCTGACTACGAATAAAGAGCGTAAAAAGCCAATAGTTACTCTTTACTGTTTGACCAAGATACATTCACAGAAAGTAATTCATGAAGAAAATCATGCTAAAACAGAGATGATATCCCACGGCAATCGCTTCCTCTGCAAGCAATAAAAATTCAAAATCTGAGTATTGGAAGGCCAATGCCTGGACAAAGAGACTGCCAAGATTCTAGATTTGAACTTAATGCTAAATTGGCCATAGACCTAAGTGGTAATACATCTAAGTATGTACTACTTTTTTCATGGCCTTATTTCTAACTTGACCAGATGTATGCCGGTTAACCTATTATCTCTCACAGTTGAAGATCCAAACCTCAGTGCCATCAGAGCTTTTTTCTCCACTTACTGCAGTAAAATAGAGAGGAGGCACATAAATGACCTTCTTTTCTGCATAACTTATTAATTTCCAATGTTTTGGAAAAAGATAGAAGTAACAGATAGAAGACCAAGCAGAAGAAGTCATCCTTACCAGATCAAAAGAGGGTAAAAGTTCATGACTCACTCTCCTTTGCTACTAGAAGTAGGGATTTTTCTTTTATGGCACCCTCTATCACTAATTATGACGTAGGCTCAATTGGGCCGACATTAGGCGGACTCCAAAGCACAATGGAGGTCACCAGCCTAGGCCATGGGCCTTCTTGATTGCCCCTTTAACCCCGTCCAGGTAAGTATACTAGGACTAGGGATGACCAAGATTCATATCCTTAAGATTCACCAATCTCTCTTACTCTTTGGAACTGTGGAAATCAGTTTCCAAATGTCTATTTTTACAACAGCATACCCCAGTATTATCTCACACCGTGGGATGTGGGGAGGTTAGTGTGTAGGCAGACCTTGTTTCCCATAGACCCTCGACTCAAGAAAGCATAAGCACCACATTAATGAAAATATAGACAAGAAGAGACAATACCAAAAGGCCATATAAAAGCATAATAAAAACAACGGAAAAGGGTCAAATATATCCTTATACTATTGAAAAATGTTTAATATTACCCTCCGTTATACTATTAGTCCAAATATATCCCTAACGTCATACTATGGGTCCAAATATAGCCCCGACATCATAAAAACGGTACAAACCTATCCTTCCTCCGTTAACTGCCTCCCCTATGAACACATTTTATTGCTAAATCACCATTTCTCCCTGTTTGAAGCTACCAAGTTCAATTACTTTGAAGTTCTATCGTTATTTAGAAGAATTCACTGCCTCTACTTCCTCTTGTTGCGTCTCCGCCCGATCCTGGAGTTGTACGTACATTCACTCGACCTTAAAATTTTGCATTTTATTTTGCATTTCCTTGTGTTGTCTGAATTTGTAAGACATATTTAGGGAAAATTTAGTAGCACTTTTATTTTAACATAAAACGTAAAGAGAAAAAAAAATGGTAGCCTTCCAGAAATGTGGTTGAAGAGAAAGAAACAAAAAAAAAAATTAACTCTCGTGTCTAGGTTGTTTTTCTTTCTCACCATGGTCAATATTGAAACCTTAAACTAATTTGCTCATATCTTTGCTTAGTAATAAAACAAAATATATTTTCGTTCGTATAAGCATGATTTGAATAGCAAAATTAAAATTTTCTCGGTTCACATTGTTTCATGTTATCTTTAGTTGTTAGCATTTCTTTTGATATAATTTGTTTGTATATCTGTGATGTGCAATTTTTCTTCAAATGAACTGGAAAGAAAGGTTATGAGGAAGGGATGAAAATGAGAGTATAATGGTGAGGTGACAATGAAATGTTGTCATAGAGAGGTAGTTAACGGATGAAGGGTATGTTTGTACCACTTTTATAATGTCAGGGATATATTTGTACCGATAATATGACGTTAGGGATATATTTGGACTGATTGTATAATGGAGGATAATATTAAACCTTTTTCAATAGTATAGGGATATATTTGACCATTTTCCGTAAAAACAACAAAACAGTAAGGTAATCAACAATGAAAGAAAACAACGGTTAGTCATAAAAAATCTACTACCAACAGAAAACGAGACTGCGTGTCAATACTAGTGTTATGAACACTCTAGACTACCTACTCTACTAACCTAATACTCGACCTCCATACCTTTCTATCAAGGGTCATGTCCTCTGTCAGCTGAAGTTGCGTTATGTCTTGCCTAATCACCTCTTCCCACTTCTTCTTTGGCCTACCTCTACCTCTCTGTAAGCCCTCCAATGTCAATCTCTCACACCTCGTCTTCCTTCCAAATGTCATTTTTCTTCATTACAAATCCAGCCGATTTAAATATGATGATATTACCAATCAACTCTGCGGTATAGCTCTGTCTATTGACTTCATTTTTATACGATAGTTATCATTCCATTGTCTTCATTAAGTGTGAAACTTTAGTGGATCTCCTCTCGTAGAACTTACTCAGCTGTTTTAGACAGCAGCTCACTTCTCATAAAATAGCTTTCACATTGAATCCCTAATAGATAATCATAAAACCATACATGTTTTGAAGGGAATTATTTTTTTCTTTTGTCAAGTATAGTTGTCTGAGAAATCCTTAATTATGGGATAGAACAACACAGTAAAATGGCATAGGTCTTACAGTGGACTTGCTATACATAGAAGGAGACAAGTCCATTCTTTTCTTCATCTTTACTTCCTTGGTACTGCATTTAATTAAAATCCTCTACAAATATCTTCAAGAAATAAATCTACCTGGTTGAAATTTCTAACCCCTATGACATGACTTTATTCAAAAGCACTCTTAACATGATTGCTTTTATGATAAAAGAAAAGGACATTCTTCCCTTTTTTCCTTAGAGATTCTTCACTTTCAATCACGAATATAGCATAATCAACATAAGCGTCGAAGAAGTTGAGACGTGGAAAAAATATCATTAATAGATTATCCTAGAGGAGGTTATTCCTTTCTTTTGTCTTTTTCTGTAGACGTGCTTTCGTATATGTTTCGTCAATGTAAGGATAGAACGAACACCTTTGAACTCAAGGAATATATGGGCATCAAGATCCTTTATTCTAAGGTACTCAAAACAAGGAAAAAAGGAGCAGTCTAGCTAGGGGAAAAACAGAATCTGATATGAATATACTGTGGAACAATCACATTACTAGAAAAAGAGAAAAAATGGAAACAAAAGAAAGTAAGGAAAAGAAATGTAATCAAAAGGAATAAAACCTAAGGTAAGTCAAAGGAAAAAAAAAAAAGAAGAAGAGCAAATCCAAGGGAAAGAACACAGGGAATCTAGAATCATTTCTTCAAGTTAACTTGCAAAGTTATAAGTTTAAAGCTTCAAACTTTTTGAAAAATCTTTAAAAACATATAATTACTGCAATTCACAGTTGACCCCCAAATCCCCACCCCTACACACCAATAAATCAATCAACTATGTCTCAATCCCAAATTGGTCGAGGTTGGCTATATGAAGATATGTGTTTTGCTCTATCTAAGAATTAATCACAGTTAGACCGTTTTAACCTGGCCATTATAACTTAGTACAACCTTCCTCATTTATCCAAATTCGCAACAGGCTAAACACATATTCAAGACTTCCTTTCACCTAATTTTTGTTTTAACTTTAAAAAACCATTAATATGCAACAGGGAGAAACAATATAATTAGTGAGTGCTAACAGGCAATATCAATATTAATTATGTAACACTCAATGTGAGCCCATCTCTTCTCCCACTTTGGCGACAGGTTTATGAATTATGATGGTCAGTGGCCACCCACCACCTATATATACATATGTCATGTGGTAATACTAAAAAAGGAGGTACGTACCTGGTAAATCCCAAGGTTCATGTTTCCAAATCTCAACCTCAGAAATAACTTCAACACACTTATCAGACCCCTCAAGTTTCTTTTTCAAGTAATATGATATGAGTTCTTCGTCCGTCGGTGAAAACCTGAAACCAGGAAACATTGATGACGCTTTTGCTATTGAAATTTCCATATTATTATTTCTGGGTGTTGTACCCTTCTCATTTCTTGAACCTGATACATGCCCATCCTCCATAATTACTCAATACAATAAAATAAAAAGCTAAAAACTTTACACCACCTTTCTTCTATTTTTCCTCTCTTTATTATTATACGTAAAAAGGGTGTTGGAATCTCTGAGCAAAAAGAAGAGAATCAATGAAAAAAGAAGCAAACTGTGGCTTCCTTGTAGGTCTGTACATGCTTGGTTTTGAGTCAGCTGCTTTTCTTTTCTGGGGGAAAGGAGTGGGCACGGGAGACTCACGTGGCAGCGGAACACATGTCGCTCCTTTACGTAATAGAAAGTTGCATGCATGCGCCCCATGTGCTGATGACGTGTATGCCAAACTGCACATCCGAACCTTTTTTTTTTTCAATATTCAACGAATCTGGTCTGAATGTCTAAAGTATAAACTAACGAATGCGTGAAACTTGAATGTTTAGATTATTCCTAAAGAAAATGAGATTAATTAGATTTTGGTCATTTTCTTCTGTTTTTGGCTACAATTTCATGCACTATCCTTTGTGTTTTAGTTAGATTGCATAATATTTTCACGTTCATTCATCGATACTATCAAGCAGGTGATCGGACAATTCACTACAACATTTTAGGCCTACAACCACCCTAGAGAAGTGTGGCCTAAAATGCCAAGAAGTGTAGCATTTGGGAAAAGGCAACACTTTATGACTTTAGACAACGCTTTTGGGGGTAGCCTAAAATACCGTAACCTTTGATTATTGGTCACGCATTGTAGGCGTTGCCTTAGAAGCCACGCTTTAAAAGTGTGGCCAATACGGTACAAAGGCCAGACTTATATTTTCTGATATAGCCACGCTTTTTTGACATAAAGCTATACTTATAAAACGTGATTATTGTTACGTTATAGGCTACACTTAGAAAGTGTGGCTTCTAGAGAAACATTTACCAGATTGACATTCCCCATTGGTAACACTTTATAAGCGTGGACATTTTGCCTACACTACAAAATTATTTTATTAGCCACAATTTTGTGGTTAAAAAATTATATTTGTTTACATCAAGTTCTCACACACACACACACACACACACACACAAATATATATATATATATATATATATATATATATATATATATATATATATATATATAAAGCATTAATTTAAATGATAAGTAATAGAATAAAAATAATTCAAATGCATATACTTGAAATAAATTTCAAC
The DNA here is from genome assembly GCA_032618575.1 of Nicotiana noctiflora. NCBI lineage: Eukaryota > Viridiplantae > Streptophyta > Magnoliopsida > Solanales > Solanaceae > Nicotiana > Nicotiana noctiflora. The sequence continues at coordinate 13,670 of JASVEL010011133.1, forward strand.
AAAAGAAACACATTGTGTACTTTAATTTCTATAGTATTAAAGCAATATTCTGAGCTTTAATTTGTCCTTTACACCTGCCACACATCTTAAAAATGCCACTCAAAATCTTTACTTTGGATTAAACAAGAAAATTCTCCTCCATTTCATTTTACACAAAAAAGCTAAGCAAATACAAGACTTAATCAAGTCGACTGTACAGTACCCACTTGGAGCAAAAAGCCAAAACAATCAACAGTATGGAATATGACCCAAAAATCGTCTACTCTTTTTCTGCTGACGCATTCTCAATAAGAAAGGTTAACACATGAATTATGGGTTTTTGACATATTGTGGACTGATGATATCAAATTATAATGGAGCAAAGGTCCGACTTAATTCCAAGAAAAACACAAAAATAAACATCTTGTTCCAAAGGTCTTCACCATTCACTTTAATGATTCAAATTGATTTCTGACCACCATTTCCAATTGCATCATCTGTATTTTCCTACACATTCAAAATGAAAAAATTAGGAAGAAATGCTTGTAACGAGAACAAGGATTTAAAAAAAAGCATGAAAATACTTGAAATTAATTGGTAAAACCAACAATCTAACACCACACCAATCCAAAAGATTAAAAGAAACTATGTATTCCTAACTCATCAGTCCCTTTGCTTGTGGGAATATGATGAATTCTGCTAACGTTAACAATAAAAAAGAAGACCAAGCTACCCAATACATATTCAGGGCAGAAGACGAGAGAAACCAAGCTACCCAATTGCTCTGAATATGAAACAAACGGGATTGAACCCCCCAAAAGACCAGGTAGTTCTCGACCTAATCAATCAGCATCCGCATGCACCTCTGCTGAGCGCTCGAAGATTGAAAATCTCCTAAGAAAGCTCAAATCTGGCAGCCCTGAAGAGGAACGGTCTGCTGCAAGTGAAATCTGACTTCAAACGTAATGCTGATAATCAGTGTTGCAATCGCTGAAGCGGGTGCCATTCCTCTGCTGGTCCACATTCTGTCAACACCTGATTCTCGGACCCAAGAGCAAGCTGTTACAGCACTTCTTAAGTGCTTGGTATTGTGCATGTGCTAAAGAAAGGGAGCATGGACCTGGAGAGATCATTTAAGTGTCAATATCTGCGTTGGCGTTGCTGATTCATCTCTTAGTAATCTCTCTACTAGTTGTGTGAACTCTATAATTTTGGGCAGAAGACCTCTAGTATTGCCTATCTTTCCACAGTTGTAGTGGTCGCGAGCAAGTTTCTTTAAAATAAGTATCCCCAAATGATTGAATGTCCAAAATCCATAATTTTCATTGTCAAAGATGATTCTGTTTTCACAGATTTCATCATTTGCTCCAGTAGACCCTCTGCTGATTTGGAGAAGTGAAGATATGGACTCCATAGCACCAGGTATACCCACGGCATGGAGAGAATTTTTCTTTTTACCTATAAGCTTTGATATAATCTCTGCTGCTGATAGCCTTAACTCTTCTTCTTCTATGTCTTTCCAATTCAGCATCTTAACCAACCTCTCCATTACTACTATGTTTGTTACAATCTTCTGAAGTGTGTCATGACAAAACCGTGGATTCGTAGCAAATTGTCACAAGATTTTACCACCAATAAGTTGCTCATCACGTGAGTTAGAGGCTAAGAGTTCAATAGCAAGCCTGCGAAAATGCAGCAGCCACCCTATAGTGCATCTGGAACATTATAGGTGATTTAAACCATATCATGTGAGATCCAACTGCTCAGCGACCTGTATTTCAGCATTGAAATAACCAGCACAAACACTTTTACATATATGACCACCATGTTGTCTACTAAGATCTCGTTAAAGTGGATTTACATGTTTTACCTGAATCATATTGCCCCATGTATCCCTCTAAAGAAAAGTGAAAGGAAGATGATTTTTTCACATCGGCAAGCTCATGGCTCAAGCCAGAAAAAATCTCAAAGGCAATTTTTCTAAACTCAACCTCATCGCGAATGATAGATTGCTAATTCTTTTCAACATTTGGAGTTAAATCAGCAACAGAAACGTGAGAACCTCAGACCACTATTCGCCTACTCACAGTACTCAGTCTCACTCTCAGTCTCTCACTATCGTCTTTGTCGTCTATCAGAGAGTATCATAGTTCAGTACAACTGATTGCTGATTCAGTAGTTCAGTACTACTGAGAGTCTCACTCTTAGTCTCTCACTATCGAATGAAAGATTGCTGATTCTTTTCACCATTTGGAGTTATATCAGCAACAGAAAGATGAGAACCTCAGACTCTCACTAATCACCTACTTACAGTACTCAGTCTCACTCTCAGTCTCTCACTATCGTCTTTGTCGTCTATCAGAGAGTATCAGTAGTTCGGTACTACTGATTCTATGGGATATGATGACAGAAAAGGAAGGCCAAACATATGAATTGGCTATTAAATATTACAATCTATTATGCCATCCACGAGTCATAGAGAGAGAAAGAAAATTGACATAATTTCATAGTGCCTTTGCGCAGGTAAAAACAAACTCTACACTTAAGTCTTTCACCAATGCGGGAACTACCACAAAAGTGATGCCATATTTAAATTCAATCACGGATAAAAGCCAGCAAGAAGAAAAGAAAAAGACTTCAAGCTCAACACAAGAAGCTGGCAGAGAATCTTCTAATTCGAATAAGCTACAAGAGAGACCGATAGAGAATACTAAGCATTCACTTAACGAATGAACCATATGCAAGATGACTCAACAAGAAATATGTGAATTAGAGACATTAAAACACGAGACAATATGCTCAACTCTCTCGTTCTCAAGCTCCTATTAATGGTGTTACCCTTACTGTGAATCCCATCGCATACAATTCTAAGTACAATAACACATTGTTTACCGATATCTCTGTATATTCCACAAAAGAACGAAGATGGCTCGATCGATGGATACAGCCATGGCTCATGGAAGTTCAAATTTTAAGATTCAACACTGACCCATAAACATGGTATTGACTCTTCATTTCTAAAAAAAACATCTGCTCATCTGATCTGTTTATCAAATGAGAGTGAAGTCCAAACCAAAACTATTACTTCTAAATTTCAGTTTCCAAGCTAACAACACCTCCTATTCATACGATTGAATGAAAGCCTTTTCTAAAAGAGTGCAATGCGAGTTAGTAGCCTAGTTTCCTTCTCTTTATCAATCAAGCACATGGAATACAACACAAATAGATATGCCTAGCAGGGATTTACAACAACAAGCACTTAAGGTTAACTAGAAGCTTGACTCGTGGATTGCAAATTAGCGCGCACAAAATATGATTACTACAACTAGTACATTGTTTTTTAGAAATATATGTATATTGTTGTGTATGGAACTGAAAGAACTTCTATAGTATATACGAAAGCATATGCTCATGCTTGGATGCAAAGAATAGCTAAACACGTAGTCAACATCAAAAATATTATTATTATTAATGGAAAATATGTATATGAAATTACATGTTTAAGGTAAGTAAAAGTTGTTTTGTCTCTGTCTCAACTAGAAATCCAAAGAAATGAGAATGTGCAAGATGAATACGCCAATACTATTAACTAACATAAGAAGGAACAATTCTATTTTTGCTACTGTTACTACTGAAGAAATGTTTGACAATATTTGGTCCTAAAATGAGACATCAACATATAAAAGAGCATCAAATTCAGAGAGGTGTCCACTCAATTGGTTAACCTAGCAAACAGAGACAGTAAAGTACCTTCCTATACGTGTTGTAATCATTTGGAGTTCCTTTATCAATTCTGGTCTTGGTTATTGGAATCCCAAGAATACTCTATTATTTTACCCGAGTAGTCTGACATGTCAGAACTATCTGTAACCATGAAAGAAACCAATTTCAGGACATGCACCAGCATATAAAAACCAGCGCAGGAAAAGCTCAAAAATATATTAAAAGAAGAACAAGAGTTTACATGATACAAAATAAAGTGCAAGAGAACTGTTCAGATACGTGTCTACAAGGACAACAGATTATGCATTTCGCTGGATGTTTATATAATCGCTCAGTAACTCCAAGAAACGAAAACCAACTATTGGAAAGACCATTTTAAAGAGCAAGAGAAGAAACAAAGCTGTTGAATTCCTGTCAAAAGCCTGAGAGGTGCACATCCTATTTTGACAAGCATAATCTTGCTAATTTCACATAAAGACTAACGTGACACCTTATGAGACATTCTCGTCATGGCTAAACCTAAACCTATCAAAGTTACTGCTAGTTACAGAGTTACTGCTAGTTATGGAGGTAAAGTTGTTGATGTACCATTCTCACTTAGTCGCGGCAACGAGACTAAACATTTTAGCATTCAAATGTGACTAGTAGTAATACTCATCCAATGTGAAACTGTAACTTAAAAGCATAGAGCATTCAAATTAGCGCAACTCATGTTATCAATTAACGGTTAATGACTATAATAAAACTTTAAAAAAATCAAATTTATCATCTATGTTGAATGCACAAGCTAGTCCCCTTAAACAATGCAGACTCAACACTTTCTCAATTATTATAATTTTAGTGGTCAGAAAATTCGACTAGAAAAGGTTCGATCAGCAACAACCAGACATCGAACATACACATCTACAGAAAATTAGATATGAAACTACAGAAATCAGAGACCATAAGATGGTAAAATATTGAAATAAAAGAGCACCAACCTGAGATTGTAAGAATTCTCCGTTTCTCTAGCTTTACAAATTTCTTCAATCTGGAACGAGGGGGATGAGAAAGTGCAAAACAGTACCTAAGAGAAAGGGAGAAACATGAAATCTTCCTTTGAGACAACAGTTTGAAAACAAAAATACTCCCCAAAGTGGGGTGAGAAGGTGCGAAATTAACGGTACCTAATTAATCTTCCCGGTGCAGAAATTAACAGTATGTTTCCGGTGCAGCAGAAATTCAATCGTTCGCCAGTCTCCCACACGAAGCAAGAACCCTAATACACAGAGAGTTTCGCGATGAGAGGTGTTGCAAGCAAGGAGAGTCGTTTTTGCCCTTTTCAAACTGACCAAAATAAAATTTCTCTAGATAGGAAGGGAACATTATATTTTTTTTGGAGGGAATATTATATTTAGCCAAATATTTTGTTGGATTTTTAGAGCACATTTGTAAAGTGTTGCTTTTTCAATTATAATAAGAGCACGCTTAAAAAGAGTGCTACATACTCAAATAAATATTGCCAATTATTGATTTAGCAATGTTTAATAAGTGTGGCCTAATAAATTAAAGAGCACATTTTACAAGCGTAGCCAAATTTTTCGTACACAAAAGCTCATATATTTTTGGCCACACTTTTCAGGCGTTGTCTAAAACTAGTGTGGTATTAGACCATAATTGTTGTAGTGAATATTTTAGTTGAAATTGAGAAAATATATATTTACCGTTGAAGTTGAACTTAAAGAGTTTGTGTAATTTGCATTTTGATCAGAAGTTCACTTGGAATATAAGTTTGTGAAAGTTATCGTTTGTAGCTGAAAGCTAATATTTCAATTAAATGCACCTTTAAATCATTATTTCAATATTCACTTGATCGACTTTTAGGTAATGCGGCAGGGGTATATATAAGTCGGGTATTGGTTCGAATTTTCAATTATCAAACCAAACAATTTAATAGTGTTGAGTTTTTAAATTTATAAACCAAATTAAACCAACAAAGTCGGATTTTTTCTCGGATTTTTCGGGTTCTTTCGAATTTTCGATTTTTTTCCCGGTAAAATCTCCTTAGCATAAAATATATAATTTGTACTCCAAATTATTTTCAAGTCCTAGTAAAATACAACTATATAATGTATTTTTCAAGAAACAAACATAATAATATGAGATAAGTCATAGCATTATACTAAAATATTCAACAACAAAGATAAAATAATAAAATTACATCAAACAAATATTGCTAATTAATAAGCCATAATGAAAATAAACACAATCTAAAAATATTATATAGGTCATGTTAAAATAAGTATAGCTAATAAGTACTAGTATTAATTATATAACTAAGTACTAAAGAAAAAAACAAAATAAATTATGTATTTTCATTATAAATCACTGTAAAACTAAAATGATTATCCGAACACTATCGGCATCCCTAGTATTAAATTGAATTTCTTTTGTTAGTATTAGTATTGATTTGAACTTTGTTTGAGTTACAATATTTATGTGCTTTAAAATTTAATTACCATTCAAAAATGTTGAGTGTAAACTTGAAATAATACGTTAAAAGATAAAACTGTAAAAAAATTTAAGAAATATTTATAAATTATATTTCAAAAAATATTTATATGTATAAAATATTTTTAAAAACTATATAAATGTACTATCGGGTTGATTTGGTTTCGGTTTGACTTTTTTAAACTAAAAATAAACTAAAACAATTATGATCGGGTTTTATTTTTCAATACCAAACCAAATCAAACCAAACACATCGAGTCTTTTTTTCGATTTGACTCAAATTATCGAATTTGATGTAATTTACCGGTTTTCTTTGTATACCCTTATAAAGGAGCTATTTGCAAATACGTATAGAGAAACTAGTATTTACTAAAAAAAAACTCAGTATTAGAAAAATATGAAAAAAATAAATTTATGACCTCTTTTAACCTTTTTAAAAAAAATTGGTGCTTGAGATAATATTAATTAAACATGCGTACATGGAAGTTGGTGCATAGGTAGTACCCTATTACAAAGTATTAAAGTAATACAAGTTACTAAACTACTATTAACATTTGAGTTGTTTATGGTATTCTTAGTCAAAACTATCATCATAAAACAACATTGCACATTTGACGGTGGTTGATGGCGATCACAGTTGGCACCCTGAATAGCATTCCCTTGAAGTGGTCTTGGAGTTGTTATACCTTGCTTGTCTTCTTCAAAAAAAAAAAAAAAAAAAAAAATTAACAAAAACTAGGATTGCCTAAAAAAAGCTTGGCACATAGTTGATTCCAAAATTATTATTTTTCTTTGCTAATTGATCCGCTACCCTATTCTGGTCTCTGTACGCATATTGCACTAGTGGATCGCCCAGCTTCAGTAGGAGGTACATGCAATCATTTACCATATTAGGCCTCCAATGCCATCTGTTTGGGATGAGTGTGCTCCATCTGTTTTGAACTATAAGTATTGTACTTTGGAGGACTCCACTTGAGGTGGGTTATAATTTTCGCTTACTTTTTATGAAAAGAAGCTGCTAAATATGAAAATCTAGCTGCTTGTTGTGTTGTATATTTTATATTAACACTTTCACGAATTGACGTATAGATATTTCGATATGTTATCCAAATATTCCAAAGACCTTTAAGTAAGTATGTGAATTCATATTATAGGGCAAATTTAATCCCTTGTAATTCATCAACCCATATAATCAGTGTTGTGTGTTTTGCAAATGCATTAGTCACTAACATACGCATGAGCACTGGCGGAGTCAGGATATATATTAAGGTGTTCAAAAAAAATTGGATCGCAGCTCACGGGTACCGAACCTATGATTTTATGCACATTTTGAACATCCTTGACCACTGAGCCAAACATTTGATTTGTGTCAAGGGTGTTCAAAACTTAATATATAGAGATAAGAAATAAAAATAACCTTATATATACAGTGTAATTTTTCGGCGAAGGGTGTTCGGGTGAACACCCTTGTGCCCCCTTGCCTCCGCCCCCGCGCATGAGTCCTAATTTCTGCCAGTATGTTTTTTTTTGACAATTAAGACAGAGGTATTTGATATTCATCTTTCTGTTGGAAATATGGGCAAGTTCCATCCAATATTATATTTAATTTCCTAAAATAATTACGTGTTGGTAGTCTATTGTGGTAGAGTAGCCAAATAAAGGTTTTTATTTTTGGTTGTATAGGTAATGCCATATCCAAGTGAATTTTGTAGAATTGTTCATGGTTTGTTTTAGATTTTTTTCAAAGCTATGTACATGGAATGAACTATAAAGTTACACATTGGTGTTAAGCCCCAGTAGATATGGTCTACATTGTTATCAAGGATGGATAAATAAATAGTTAATATTAGGTTTCTTATATCATCAGACCAAGCCTATCCAATTGAGTTAAACAAGGAAGATATTTTAATATTAAGATGGGTTAATGGTAATGGTCCATTTATTAAAGAGCACATTGTCGTGCCTGCTTTTATCCAAGGATCCTTCTATGTGTGTAATCTTCCCTATTAGCCATTTTATTTCCATTTGACAATGTTGTCACCCCCTTAGGATATTGGTCCAAGTTTTCGAATAAGTTTTCGTAGTGGTCTTGTGAATGTATTTATTAATGAGTAATTTTACCTAAATTATTTGTGGTGATTGAAATACTCTCCATGCTAGACTCGCAAGTAATGCAGGATTCTTTTGACAAAGTTTTTGAATTCCCAAGCCTCCCACTTCTTTGGAGTTGTAATATCTTTCCACTTGATAAGGTGCATTTTATTTCTTGTTGAAGTAGTTCCCCATAGGAAATTACGCTGGTGTTATTCCATTTTATTAATGATGCTGGTTGGAATATGAATATATTTCATAATACGATTGGGTAAGTTATTCAGTGTCGATTTTATAAGAGTAGTTCGTCATGCCAGTGTTAGAAAATGTATTTTCCATCCTACAAGTCTTGTTTTAAAATTATCCAACAAAAATTAAAAATAAGCTTTTTTAGGTGTTGATCGGAACATGGGAAATCCTAAGTATTTTCCAAATGATGACCCATCCTTGATTTGAAAAGAGTCCAGGATAAATTTTCGATCATAATCTGAAAAAATTTTAGAAAAATAAACCTTTGATTTTTTAAAATTAATTTTTGTCCCGAATGGTATGAAGTGATTTAGTAAATCAATTATAGCATACAACTTTTAGTAGTAATTTTGAAAAATAAGATTATTTCGTCTGCAAATAAAAGATGTGATAAGGTTGGTCCTGATTTTGATCTTTATATCGCCTGCCATTGTAGATATATAGTCAACTGATACCGAAGTGCTGCGTGAGAATATTTTCAAATGCTACGTGAGAAATGCACATTATGAATAAATATGGTGATAGAGAATCACCTTGACGAATACCTCGAGATTAGTATGAAGTATTGAGTCCTTGATCCATTGATTAAGATAGAAATGGATATTATTGTAATGCAGGACATGATTAAAGTGATCAAAGATGTTGGGATATTAAAATAAAGAAATGTCTTTTTTATAAAAGACCATTCTAATCTATCGAAAGAGTTTTCTAAATCTAGCTTTAGTAGCATTGAGGAAGATTTGCCTTCCATTTTTGTAAAGTACTTTACAGTATCATGTACTATTATATCATTATCTGAAGCACGTTTGCCTTGTTGAAAACTAATTTGTATAGGTCCTATTATTTTGCCAAAAATTGGGTTAAGTATGTTATTAAAAATAATCTTAGTAATAACTTTATAGATTGTATTGCACAAACATATGGAACGATGTTGCTGAATAGCGATAGCTTTTTTTATTTTTAGAATAAGACTTATGTAAGTCCTATAAAGATCATGTGGAATGACCTTAGTATTAAAAATTTTATGACAAAAAATATTCACCTTTTAACTTACATCATGCCAATACCTTTGATAAAAGGATGGATATAATCCATCAGACCCAGGGGCCTTAAATAGTTTAAAACTATATAAAGCATTTGTGATTTCCTTATTATTAAGAGGATCCTCTAGTCCTTGAAAATTATTATTGAGTAGATGATATGAATTAGAGTTTGTATGTATTTTAAGAGAGTGTAATTGATCAGTAGTAAATAAAATCTTATAATATTCAAGAGAGTTGCAACCCGTTTTGGTCATAAGTTAAATTGCCCACCGAATCTTTTAAAGCATTAATCATATTCCTCCTACACCTATGGATTATTGACATATGAAAAAGTTTAGTATTAGTATCATCATCATTTAGCCAGATATGTGTGATTTTAATTTTCAGAAATCTTCTTCCAAACGTAATATGTAACTATAATTCAAAGTCAGTTGAGTTTTCAAATTTTGGAGGAATATACTTGTAGGGTAATGTATAGAGGATTGTATTCCTAATACCCTAGCTAATATTTTCTTTATTATACCAAAACTATCACCAAAATTATACTTATTCCATTGAGTTGCTACTACTTAAACTTTTTTACAGTTTGAATTAGAGAGTGATTATCAGTCCATACGTTATTAGGAGCGGCAGTGATCAGAATAAGTATGTCGTAAATATTTAACCATTGTGTCTGGATATAAGTTTAGCCAGTCATAGTTAGCTAAAAAATGATCAAGTCATTCTAAAATTGTACTACTATGTCTCCGCTTGTTAGTCCATGTAAAACGACATTCCTGGAATTCTAGGTCAATTAAATTACAGTAATTAAGGCAACTACTAAAATTATCAGCTCTATTATTGTTGATAGGAAGGCCCCCAAATTTTTCTCTTGCCTCTGACACTTCATTAAAGTCCCCCTATCAAGCAAGGCATATTAACGGTATCATGCATATTTTTTAAACTATTCCAAATTATATTGCGTAAGTTTCAATAATTGCTAGCATAAATTGAAGATAGAATCCATTTAAGTTTATTGGGATATACCTGGACAAGGCAGTGTATTTCTTATTCAGAAATCCTTATTTCCTGAATATTAATACGAACCTCATTCCACAACACTGGTAGACCACCTATGAGACCATTAGCACACATCTGGGACATATGTGTAAACTAGAAATCTTCACGAAGTCTTGTATGGTCTTGCATGAGTATTTTAAGCAAAATAGCTAGAGCTGGCCTATGATTATCCAACAGTGACCTAAAGTGTCTTCTAAACTCGGGATTGTATAATCCCCTACAGTTCTAGACTATGTAATTCATATAAGAATTAAGATTGTTGACTAGACCATTGAAGTCATTGAATTGACAACATGAATTGTTTTCTGTTCCAGACTCACAGACTAAGGATTCTTACGAAGTGTCAGAATTATAACCGTAACATATTTTCCTACTTCGCGATTTGTTGTTAGATGAAAATTTAGGCTGCATGTTATCAACTCTGGTGGACATTTGAGGATGAATATTATTTCGTACTTTTTCTTTTAGGTTGTAAAGCTGGATTCCCTTTAGCCAAAAGAATTCCATCCTTGTTTCCCTCATCTTTGTTAGTATCTCTGCTAGTTCTTCCCTTGTTTGGATGTATAGTTCATTTGGAGATAGTGGTGGTGTCTGTGATGGGCTTCCCTGTGGTGTTATGTTTTCTAGTAGACTGAGTGGGCTCGAATAGGCAGACAGTGGATTGAATAGGAGAGTAGAAAGGCATGAGGTTTATTGATGGATTCAGATGTGGACTCATTTGACTCATAGGATACGACCACTGTATGGAGTTGAAGTAGATGGTTGATGCTCTAGAATGAGAGGAATTTGTGTTGTGTACCATTGATTCTGAGTGTATGCTCCCATGCCTAATCACATTTATTCCGTTACTATTTTTGCCAAGTGAGTGGGATTTTAGATTGGTAGGACAACCTCCTGATTATTCAGTTCCATAGTGAAAATCAGGGCATAACCCTGCAGGACCATCTCCAACCGCGATTGGAGTGGTTGATCATCTGTTGAGATATGTTGATCAACATAATTGCAATGTATGGTAGTTGTGGCCCCTGCATGGTTAGCCTTGGGAGATGAAACAACTAGTTGTGGATATTCTCCCTTAGGTATGTATTTTGATGGTTGGCAAGAAAATATGGTCACTGTATATTGTGAATTTGCAGTAGTATTTTGGGTAATGGTATTGATTTTTGAAGGCAATAAGAGTTCTGGTATTAGTTGAGAACTAAGGTGGTCTATTCTTTTCAAGTTTTCAGTGGATGCATGAGTTAGAGTTGGAGTAAACGACATAGTACTATTAGAGTTTTTAGAATTGTTAGACATATTTTCACATGAATTATAATCATGTGGTTTGTATGGTACTTGAGGAGACCTAGGATCTTTGATAGCGTAGAGTACTGTAGTATGCATATTTTCTTGATAATTATTTAGTAGTCGTGTGGAGGCGCCTGGCTCATGTAAGGTACTTAAGGATTTTTCACTTAAGGATTGGCCTTAGTCTATGATTGGGCTGCTAGGTGTAAAAGAAGGCTGAGGTGTTTGAGTTACATAAGGAGCGTGTGTTGGTTATTTAAGCAGCGTAAAGATTGAGATGTTGAGTTAATAAGGTCAGTAGTAAGGTTATTTGTTTTTTCATTGGTAAAAAAGTATTGTAGGGCTATATGGTGTATTGATTGGGCAAGAAAGGGATGCAAAATCAGTTGGCCTTTTGGATGGAGGGGATATGTATTCCCTATTTGGGCCAAGTTTTGTTGGGATTGTACACATTTGGTCATCTTGTGCTGTAGTTTATCCTAAGTCAACTAGTGGGTCAAATTTGTTAAGGATTTATTTATTGTTCCTTGTAAGAACGTGTGTTAGTGAAGGTTAGCTGGCCTGGCCCAAATATGGCCTAGTATGGTTTGAAGACTTACCTGTGGTAGTTTGCTCTAGAGGTTGCGCTGCTGCTGTAGTAACGTTGCTTGTGGTGGTGGTATTGCTCTTGAATGTGTAGTTGGCTTTCCGTACAAAGATGACTGTTTTCCATTACCTTTCTTGTGTTTGTTCATTGATTGGCATCATAGAGGATGTTGCAGGCGTATTTTTTGTAGTTTGTTCCAGTGTCAAGTGTGTGCGAAGGAGCAACTACCTTTTGCATGACCAAATCTTCCACAGCTTGTACATAGTAGATTAAGTCCCTCATATAGTAGTATTTGCATGTTATGTCCTATGTGTATATGAGTTTTTAGTGGTTTTTCTATGGGTACTTCAATGCAAATATATGCATACCATCCCCTTGTAGTTGTTGAGGTGCATGTGTCCACTTTTAAAAATTGTGCTAGTTTCGATCCCACCCTTTGTAGTATTTCCAAATCATAAAATTCAGTCGGGAGTTCTGGTACGCGAACCCAAATTCCTGAATATGTAAGTTGCGTGGATGATGATATGAATTTGGGCTCCTATTTTCTGACCGATAAAAAGTGGTTTAGTATAAACTATGGTCCTCCATGTAGGACATTAATCATATTCTCTTCTTTTGATATTTGATAAGGAAAAAATTAGATCCTAGATCAATGATAGGAAGATCTTCAGTTGTCTTCCATAAAGCTAGGGGTTGTTCCTTAGTATGTTACGTGCAATCTTCCTTCCAAAGACTTCTATTATTAATAAATATTTTCAAGGTTCATACATGCGTTATTTATCATTGGAAGTAATTATAATAAAGTGTCCTCATTTATATTATTTTGAATAATTTCATCATAGAGGTCAGTTGGGTAGTTCTTGGAGGGAAGGATGCCGGGGGTCTATTTGGAAACAACCTCTCTACCTTAGGGTAGGGGTAAGGTCTGCGTACACACTACCCTCCCCAGACCCCACTAAGTGGGACTATACTGGGTTGTTGTTATTGTTATATAGGTCAGTTGCAGTAATTGAAGATTGTGATTACTAAGCGTTGGTGATACGTATTTGTTTGTTAGAAGAGTTTGTAGAAAAGTTGATTGTTTTGCAATTGGGCTAGCATCATCTATTTGCATGAAACCTATATTAGACGACTTTGTGTTGTTGTGTTCTATATCTATTTTATGAGCAGGATCTTTCATTGTTGGAAGTTATTTAGTTTACCCAGTAATGTTTGCTAGGGTAGAGAGTTGTAGTGTTGAAAAAAAAAATAATGAAGTTTATGACTGGGCAAGAGAAGTAAATGTTAGAGATATAAGCTCTTACATTTTTCTAAGTTTTTTTCTACATCTAAAAAGTTGAATAACAAAAAATGTTCTACCTTATATTCCGCGCATATATGTAAAACATTATGAGTCTCTCCAAACTCTCAATTTTGTCTTTTCCTATTTCATTAACACTAAAAATAAGTAAAATTTGCACAGAGCGTTCCATTTGGTCGCTTCCATTTAATCTGTACCTATTTTTTTAAGAGTTTGAACTTGTAGCCATTTTTTAAACAACTTTAGCCCCCTTTGTCCTACTCATTCTCCTCCTCCTCCTTCTTCTTCTTCTTCTTCTTCTTCTTTCTTCTGTTGCTGTTGGTGCTGCTATGAAACTTCGGTTCATGGGATGATTGTCATAAGTATGTTTATCAGATAGTAGACAATAATTTGTGAATATTTTCACGTATGGGAAGTTTGATGTCACACTTAGTGATTCTTTTTATGATAGTTCTGTTCTTTTTACGTTTATTTCAAAATTGATGATTTAGATACTGTTGGCAGTCTGATTATTGTATAGTGGTAATACACTATGAAAGAATAAGATGATTATTTATCTAGTATGTTAGAAAGCTTTTTCAAAAATTTCAGCTTATATAATGCTGAAGTTCTTACAAATGAACTAAATAACTAAAGTTTTTGAAAAAGCTTTATGACAAAACTAATGAATCCATGACAAAAAAAACTTCAGCTTATTTAGTGCTGAAGTTTTTACAATTGAACTAAATAATTTCAGCATCTTTTGTTGAAGTATTTGAAAAAGCTTTATGATAAAACTAATGAATTCAGTCTTAAAAAAAAACTAGCTTATTTAGAGCTAAAGTTTTTACAAATGAACTAAATAACTTCACCATCTTCTACTGAAGTTTTTGGAAAAGCTTAATGATAAAACTAATGATTTCAGGACAAAAAAGCTTCAGCTCATTTAGTGCTGAAGTTTTACAAATGAACTAAATAATTTCAGCATATCTTCTGCTGAAATTATTGAAAAAGCTTAATGACAAAACTAATGAATCTAGGATAAAAAAACTTCAACTTATTTAGTGCTGAAGTTTTTACAAATGAACTAAATAACTTGAGCATCTTCGACAATTACAAATAAAAACTTCAGCACGCTTCAGGCATATCTACTAGAATACTGAAGTTTGCGTGATTGCCTTTGCTATTCAGGCCCGTATGCTGAAGTTAAGCGAAAAAGTGACGCTTGCAATTTTTTTTTTTGCAAAGCGGGTACAAGTTAAAACGTGGTCTAAAAAGCAGGTATAGATTCAAATGCCCCAAAATACTCCCTCTGATCTATAATAAGTAACTTTTTTAGCATTTGGCACACCCCTTAAGAAAATATGAACTTCTTAGAGGAAATGCGATGTATTCACTAAATTACCCATTATTATCTTAACACATTGAGATATGTAAATAAGGGTAAACTTTAAAAAAATAAAATTAATTCTTTTTTATTGTAAAAGGACTTATTTCGGACCAAAATAAAAAGGTCAATGGAGAAAGTAATAACCGAAGGATTACGTTGTCCGATTCAATTAAATGTAAAACAATGCACTTTCTATTATACAATAAAATTGCAAAGTAAAAGTAGAGAAAATTATAAAAAAGACATGAAGTATGCTAATAGCTCACTTGAAGAAATTGCTCGCAAAACTTGGTTGAGCAAATTAACTTGGAATTAAATAATTTATGTTTTAAAACACAAAGGGACATGAAGTATGTCTGTCTCTTAGACAAATTTGCTGTACACTTTCATTACAATATACTAATAATTACTGAAAACGTGAAAAGGTTTTCTCAAACAATCTTAACTTTGAGCAAACGTACGTCATATATATTCGATTATCATCAGTTTCAGCTTAAACTATTACTCCATACGTATACTATATATAATTGGACGAGGCAATACAGACAACGAAAAAATTGTAAATGGAAGCTATCATCATTGTCTCTTAACTTCTTCTTTTTTTAATTAAAAGTTTTGGTTAAGATACTCTCCACAAGTAATAGTATCCTTTTCGAGTACAAGTAGATGCATTCTTTATATATATAAGAGTAAGTGGAGAAGTGCAGATCACAAGTGGAAAATAATGGAGTACTCATGGCTCCTCCTCCTCATCATCACTACTCTATGTATCTCCTTCTTCCTCAAAAAATCCAATAACCAGAACAACAACAAGAAGAAACTCCCACCTGGTCCCGGACCCTTTGACTTTTCGGTCATTGGCAGCTTACTATGGGGTGTAGAACTCATCCTCAGGGACCTTAAGGCTAAGTATGGTCCTCTCTTCAACTTGAGAAGTGGAATTATATCTCGTCCTTCGATATTTGTTGCTAGCCACTCATTAGCCTACAGAGTATTAGTCCAACAAGGTGCTGTTTTCTCGGACCGGCCAAAGGCTGCACAGACCAGTGTAATCATTCACAGTAACCGCATCAACATCTCCTCCGCCCCTTACGGCCCTTTATGGCGCCTCCTCCGTCGTAACCTTACCTCTGCAATCCTCCACCCTTCCCGCACCAAGTCTTTCTCTAAGGCCCGTTCTCGGGCACTGAGTGTCCTTGTTCAACAGCTCCATTCTGATTCTGATTCTGCCACAGAAAATGTGATCAGGTTAATTGATCATTTTCATTATGCCACCATCTACCTTCTTGTCCTCATGTGTTTTGGGGACAAGATCAACGAGACTCAAGTTAAACGGATTAAAGATGTGCAACGAAGATGGATTGTAAGTGTGGGGCGATTCATCAATCTCAGCTTCTTGCCAAGATATCTTGAAAAGATAATTTACAGAAATCGCTGGAAAGAGCTCATCCAACTGCAACTAGAGCAAGAGAGGATCTTTATACCTCTCATCGAGGCTCGAATGAAAGCAAAAAGTACTAATGGTTTGAATCATCATGAGGAAGAAGAAGTGATGGCTTATGTGGATACGTTGCTGAATTTGGAATTGCCAGACAAAAAGAGGAAGATTAATCATGGAGAGATTGTTAGCCTCTGCAGTGAGTTCCTCACCGCTGGCACAGATACTACGTCCACCTCATTACAATGGATTATGGCCAACTTGGTCAAATACCCTTCTATTCAGGAAAAACTATACCAAGAAATATCTGAGGTAGTAGTGCATAGAGGGAATCCGAAGCCAAAGGGATCAGTCGTAGATCAAGGGGTAGTAAAAGAGGAAGATTTAGAGAAAATGCCTTACCTAAAAGCAGTGATCTTGGAAGGTCTAAGGCGTCACCCGCCAGGTCACTTCCTGCAGCCGCACATGGTGACACGGGAAGTGGAACTAAACGGTTATGTCATCCCTAAGGATGCAACAATTAATTTCATGGTTGCAGAAATGGGTTGGGACCCACAAGTTTGGGAGGATCCATTCGATTTTAAACCAGATAGGTTCTTATTCGCGGATGGTGGTGATATGGAAGAGTTCGATATAACAGGGAGTAGAGAGATCAAGATGATACCCTTTAGTGCTGGGAGAAGAATATGTCCAGCCTATGGTTTGGCTATGCTCCATTTAGAGTACTTTGTGGCTAACTTGATCTGGCATTTTGAATGGACAACTGCGGATGGAGACAATGTGGATCTATCTGAGAAGCTGGAATTCACCGTTACAATGAAGAATCCATTGCGTGCTCGCATCCGTCCAAGAATAAATCAACTTGAATGATCTGCTGATTCTTGTTATGTAATATAGTGTGAGTTATTATGTTGTGTATTTGTTTGGTTTCCTTTCCCACGAAGTTGTTGATGTTTCTCCAATAAGATAGGATCAGGAAGGGAACTCAGCTGTTGAATGGAGTACCTATTTATGCATGAAAAAGGTTTATTAGTAATAATCTGTGAGCATATGGAGAATATTACCTTAAACTGATGATCCAGTGTTTATTAATGATCAGTAAAAAAATCTCTCTCCAATGATAAATTGCATCTACTGAGTATTATGCAGACTTACTTCGTAAAGCTCTCGAAAGAAAATTTCTCATTACATTCTTCCATCAAAATGCAGAATGGCAACTTTATTCTTCAACCTGTGGAGTTCCACTTGAGCACTCAAGACGCAGTTTGCTTTTACTGTTACCTGGACTAACTGGGTAGTGTCACCCTTATGTTGGGAAGATTCAACAATTTATACAAATACAAATAATTGTTTTTACCCTATTTGCACAGGACAAACGGGATTCAATTGAACCTCCTTCAAACCATGTAGCTCTGCCACTGTATAGTAGGCTAAGCATAACAGAAGTGGACATGATGAAACACATAAAGAACAAAAGGGAGCAGATTCGGTACTAGGGAACCCATTAGGGGTTAAGAAATGAAGAGAATCATACAATGTATTGAAGAATGCATAAACTTCACAGCAAAATGCACTTGTGGCCTTTTCGTTGCCACATCAGCACAATTTTGTACTGTTTATCTTGTACAAACAGCTAAAACACAAGATTCTGTTCACATTCCTAAATATTCAGATATTCAGCTATTAGTTCAGACAAAGAACAACATAATTATGTCCATATAATTATGGGATCTGTGGATCAGGAAGACAAACATGCCTTTTATGATGGATTCTTGAAAATGGCATACTGGCTTTCGTTCAAGTTGCTTCCTACAAGACGGAAAATTCCTTGCCCATCACTTTTTTAGGATCATCGGAAGAAAATCTGTGCTGACTCCAATTCTCAGTTGGACTAGAAAAGTCTTGAGAAGATGTTATTGTTGAAGCAGAAACAATATGATCTCGAAGTTCCTTGATCATTCTATATCTCTCAATCTCATCTCCACAATCCTTTTTCCATGCTTGAGAAGATAAGTCTAGTATTCCTCCATTATTATGAAAGTTTGATATTCCTCTATCCAAAGTGTTCACATTTTCTTTCTCTCCAGCGGAGAATTCCCACTCTATGCCATCTGAAATTTCCCTTTCTAAGGAAGCGCTTTGTCTTGAGAATTTCTCCGAGATGGACCTCCTCTCTTTATTCTTTTCAGAAATCGAAAATATTGGTTCATTCTGTAAAGCAGTGCGCCATTGATAGCTCTTGCCATTATCAACCATGTTTAATTCAATGGAATGAAGATCGCTATCAGCTGAATCATCTTTGTCTCCATTCTCTTCCTTATTGAGTACTTCTCCATCTGCCTTTATTTTATCTTGGTAATGGTGTGTGCTTGGAAGTGTTTCTCTCATACGTCTCTCAAGCTCATTGATCGTTTCAAAATTATGCAAATCACCGCCTTGTTCATGGCCCTTTTTAGATCTAAAATAGGCTTCAAATTCATTCCTTAACTTATCAACAACTGCATTTTTCTCCTCAAATTGATACTTGGCATCTGAAAGTTTCATTTGAACTCTTTCCTCGCGCATCACATCAGCTAGTTGAAGCATTTTCCGTTCCATTTCCACCTCTTCACAAATTTTAGCAGATTGTCTCTTCAATTCTTCCACCTCAGCTCTATCTTCACCGAGACCTCTGGCTAATTCTTCACAGACTTGCTCCAATATCTCTCTGGCCTTCTTCTCGTCTTCAAGTTCTTTAACTACCTTCGAAAGAGATGTCTTTGTATCCGCCAATTCTCTACCAAGCTTCTTATTTAATCTCTCAGTTTGGTTCCTCAGCTTCTTCTCTATCTTGAGCTCCCTCGCTACGGATGTAATGGCAGTATGAATGTTGTCTTGCTCTTTTATCTTCCAGGCCATCTTTTCTTCTTCAAACTTGTTCAAGAGGAAATCAAGGTCACTGTGGATATATCTGTGTTCGTTTATTAGTTTAGACACCTGATTACACAACAGGTCAAGCTCAGTTTTTATAGACGAGAAAAGGGATAAGCATGTAGTTTTCCGCTGTTCGAGATTCCAGACATGACTCAGAACATGCAACAGCTCTTTAGATGTGGTAAGCCCATTATAGACATCCTTCAACAGTTCTCTGCTTACTGTTTGTCCGTGATTTTGTGTCTGATCAAGCTGCATATTCATTCTTGCATTAGCTGTATATTTCATTGTAAAATAGCAGCAGTTGAGGGCAGTGATAGATTGGGAGTTGTTAGAAAAAATTTTCCACGACAGCAAAAATTCAAAATTACATCAATTCAACAACATATGACCTGTCGACTTTGATAGAACATGAACTAGAACCAAGTCACATGTCTGTCCCTTTGTTCATAAAATTTCTGTCCATTTCCTAAGATGAAATTTGAAGTCATTTATAGTAACAAATCTTAATTGGCCTGTTTTACTTCTTTCTTTCATAGCAGATCTTAGTTTAGGCACTGTTCAGATTCTCAGAATGGAAATATCTTAGTCAGAAAAAAAATTATTAATCAGTTTTAGGGCATAAAATATGTTACTTAAAAAAGAGAAGTGAAGTTGAAACATACACCAACTTAGCCTCAATTTCAAGCTAGTTAGGTCAGCTATATGAATTCTGTTGCACCCAATATTTATAAGAATCCTTGATAAGTCTTTTCTTCTATGACTACCCACTTAGGAAGATAAATTACACAGTAGTAAGGGGGAAAACCACAATATACATTTCCAAGAAAATGACCAGAATTTTCTTTAAAAAATTAGCACTCACCTCAGAAAGAGGGGCATGAAAAGGATCAACTGAGCCCAATTTGGATGACTTGAAGATTCTTTCTTTAGTAGCCATTGCAACCTCATTGATTTCCCAGCGAGTAGCAGCCAGTTTTCTTGCTGAAACCGAGAATTCTTTGTCTTTATTTTTTTGCATATATGTGTAGTTGGAATTATCTTTCTGCAGAGATGGTGATCTTAATGACTTCATTTTCCACTATGCCAACTTTTTCTTGAATTTTCTTGGGAAGGGAAATCAACTGTTACAGAGAATTGGGAAATATGTTTATGTTAGGAAAGAAATAATGGAGTCTTGAACATACCCCTTATAGGCTTTAGGCTATTTCGAAAGAATGATTAGCATGCAAATCAAAGCTATTGGCCTTTTGGTTTCAAACTCCCATATATAATGGGAAAATAATTTGGAATAGTCACATATTGGCACTTGCCTATATATTGTGGAATCATCTCCAACTTAGTCAATATTATAACATTATGAACAAATTTCATTATCCACCAAAAGTATCTATTCTAACTCATTTCCTATATTATTTCTTATCCACACGATCATGGATTTAAATACAATAACAACAAATCAATAAATTCTCATTAGTGGACCTTTTGCCCGTTTTGAGAGGTTAGAAAGGATATTTTTCATAGACTCTTAACTAAAAAAATACTGTATGAATTTAAATACGGTTTTTTTAGAGAAAAAAAAAGATAAATTAATATGTTAGGTTGAGTGAGGAGTACATCGCACTTGTTGTTTCATTTACTAGCTAACCATTTTTTTTCTATTGTTGCTTGAAAAGAAAATAGTATCCTTAAATGCAATTGTAGCCGTTGCTGCTAGCTTAAATTGGCAAGATTTTCTGAAAACAAGGGGGGGCCCCTTTTAACGGATTAAAATGTTACGGATATTGGCGAGAATTTAGAAAATTCTCACAAAATACCAACATTCTGTAATTGGTGTCGGTCGTCCCTCCCCACGTGATCATGTGTCTCCAATGTTTATATCAAATTATACATAATTTAGTATAATTAATTTATAGTAAAATATAATGAGAATATGTATTAATTAGCTTATTTAATGATATATGTGAAATGAAGGAAAATAAATTTTTCTACAATTTTCTACGCGTTTAAATAGCTAGTAGCACCCTATATTCGGTAAAAATCGGGCCCACTCGATTTTTCTAATTGACCGAGACCGGGAGGATGAATCGAGGATGAGCCCGAAGTATATCTGACTGTGACACAAGGATAAGGTACCGAGTTCGGATTCGAGGTACCTAGCAAGATCGAAACCGATAATGATGGTGGTTGAGCAGGACAGACATCGAGCAAGACTGAAGACAACATAATAACAGAAGGACGAGATATTTGTGACTGGTCGAAGATCATGGTGGAAATCTCGAAACAGATCAAATCAAGGGTTGTTGTTTAGTTAATTATGGGATTTACTTTCATAATTAAAATTGTACCATAGATAGGATTCATATACTATATAAAAAGGGTTCTAATTATTTGTAAGGGACGTGGTTCGTAGATATCAAAGCAATATAACTCTTTCTCTTTTGTTTATATTCTCGTTCATCAGCTTTTTATTTTAATTGTTCTTGCACCTAGGGGTGTGCATTCGATTTATCGATTCAATTTTGACTCTTATCGATAATTACTTATCGATTATCGATTTGTACATATCCTTATCGTTATCGTTTCAATAAGGTTTCGATTTTTTCGATTTCAATTTATTAATTTTTGGGGCTTATCGATTCGGTTATCGATTACACCAATAAGAAAATTTGCGGGATTTCACGAAAAGTATATCGCTATAAACACGCCTAACTAATATGGACAAAAAGAAGCTAAAATAAGACGAACACTGTTTATAACATACAAATTGTGTCAATAGACATATGCAACGAAACTAAAGTAAGGGATCAAATATATGTCACCAACACTTCAACGGTATTAAAAAAAATAAATACATTATCACTGCTAATTCTATTTTCCATTAATTTGAACTTCATTCTCTTCAGCTTTAAATATGATCATTCCTTAAATGTAGTGGATGAAATAATTAGGGGTGTGCATTCGATTTATCGATTCGATTTTGACCCTTATCGATAATTACTTATCGATTATCGATTTGTAAAACTAATTATCGTTATCATTTCAATAACGTTTCGATTTTTTCGATTTTATTTATCGATGAACCGATAACAAATAATCGATTCGATTTATCGATAAACCGATTCGAATGCACACCCCTACTTGCACCAATCAGTTCGAGGGTATTCAAGCTCGACGGTAAAATTCCATTCAAACACTGGTTTGCTTTATCTAATTGTTAATTTCTATTACTAATCTTCATATTCATCAATTGGTATTAGGTGAAATCATGTATCATTAAAACCACATTATTAGTTTAATTGTTATCCAATTTTTAGGTTAAACAGTTTGGCGCCCATTGTTGAACTAAGGATACATTGCCTGATATTAATTTTCATACACATACTACTTTATGCTTGTTCTTGTGAGTATTCTTTGATTTCAAGATCAACATGTTAAACTCGCAAGAAGTACCACTCACGCCGATACGGCCTCGGTTTCCATGGAGAAAACGATGATGTAGCCACCCCAGGGATCGAAGTGCCTGATATCGCCAAAACTCACACCACAAGTATAGGTAGTGAGCGGTCTAAGCAATAATAAATTTTAAGATGGGTCGGGGTCGAATCCTAGGGGAGTTAGAATTGGGATAATGTATATATTTAGTGTTATTTTGTGATGTGCCTCAAATTACCCTTTCACATTCTTATTTGTTATTTTTACTTGTACTTTAGGCTATTGATTGCAAATATAAAAGGCAATATTTTAGGTTTTGCTTGTTTTTCAAATGATAAAAGATCTAGGGTCATGACTTCCACCTAGTTGGTTACCTAACGGGTTATAAACTCTAGTAAAAGTTTGATTAGTCGAAGTTATAATATAGCGATCACACATAATTACCCACTTTATACCTCTCGGTAATTTGAATGATTTTGCCCAATTTGGCTTTCCCAATTCCAAATGGGTATTGCACAAATCAAATGATATATGCTTAAATTGGATCTTCTTATCTCTAGATTTGACCCTTTAATTGGGACTATCAATTTCTTGAGTTCACACAATTTCTTGTTAACCAAATTTTCCTAGACTTGGTCTCTCTTTCTCAAGTAAAGACCCAATCGAAAAAGCATGAATCAATGTTTGCGATCATTAATTCTTGAATTCAAGCATGAACTTGGCTAAATATCATTAACTCAATCACAAACAAACCTTGAATCAAACAGCCACACTATGGTTGGGCCACAACTCTATCTAGAAACTTAGCTACTCATGAACAATGAAGAAATACAAGAAGAAATTAAGATAGAATCCATAATAATTGATTAGATCAAGAAAATCTAATTTTTAAAAGTTAATCTAATACAATATTACTCAAAATAGTAAAGAAAACGGCTCAGGTTCTCTCCCCAAAACTAAAACATAACCTAAAAATGACAAAATGTTCTGTTTATACTAAGCTAAAAATATCTGAAAGAATTTCCCATGTGGACGTTGTGCGGACCGCCATATTTCTGAGTGCGGCCACACTCTTGATTCTGCGGCCGCACGATTCTAGTGTGGTTTGCACTTATTGAATCTTGAGCTCTAGCTTTGCAGGACTTCTATGGACTGCACAATTCTGAGTGCAACCACGCTCTTGATTATACGGCCACACAAAAATGATGCGGTCCGCACTCCTTGATTTTTTACTTGAACCCAGCTCCCTGATTCTTCACTTCTGCGGACCGCATAATTGTGAGTGCAGACTCAATCCCTTAAATATTTTGTCATGCTATCCATCGTTGGGAGGAGCCACCCTATTCACAGAAAATTCACCATTGGAGAGAATCGTGACATTGAGAAAACCAAAGGCTTATTGTTCACACAAAACATGAAAAAAAAAAAAAGCTAACAAATTAAAAAGAAGCACTAAAGTAAATAAGAAGTTATACTACTAAGGAAAAACAAACTAAATAATTCATGAAGTAAATTATTAAAAGTACGATAAATGAATATGCAAACAAAAGTAAATGAATATAACCATTAGGGAAACTAAATGTATGCATCAAACTAAAAGGAAGAATATATACATACCAAAGGAAAAATAAAGATAAAAAATAGTATAAGAGTAACTACATGTCAAATGTTAATGTCAATCAATAAAAATAGACCACCCCCAAATGAAAATAAGAATTATCCCTAATGTTTAACAAAAAAAGAACGGCGAAGGTAGAGAGTGAAAAACTCCCTATGTGGTCTCAGTCTACATGGGATTATCAGTACTCTCGGTCTCTAGCTGTATCTTATAATTACCTAACTAAGGAACAACGGGGTTGCTGAGCATTTGGATCATCTCCTTAGTGGAGTGGGCAGTCGCTACCGGTTGCTGCCTCTGGTGCCTTAAGTACTGTTGGTGTTGTTTGTGATGTTGGGGCTGTTGACTCCATAAGCAGATCCAATGGTAAATCTCCGATAGATGTAATCTTTTTAATCATTTTTCTTAGCTTCTCCATTGACTTATTTGATGGTTGAGACCTCCACATCTTCTTGGCCTGCTTGTCCAAATCCTTAATGACTTTCGCATGTGTCACTGGAGTATCCATAATGGTTTTCTGGTTCTCCAGAATCTTCGTCAATGTTTCCTCCACTGATGGAGGTACTTATGGCTATAATGGGGCTGCTAGGGTGGAGGATTTTGCTGCAACAACATTGGATATGTCAGTCAGCTTTGTAGTAGCTACCTGCATCCAGTTGTTGAGAATCGCCAATGTCTCGGAGACTCGCAGCGTAGTTTGAGGATAAGTAGATGAGGCCAGCACTGAAAGTCTAGCAAAAATAGGTGTATAGAAGATGAAGGTGGCATGGTTGTTGTCCCGGTGGAAGTACTGGCTACTGTGGAAGGCTCGGCAATTGAATCAGTAACCGCTACTACTGGCTCTTAAGACTGGCCAGCGGAGGTAGTAGCTTTACCATTAAACTTTGGGTTGTCAGCTTCTTCGGAGGTGGTACCATGAGAAAGGATTTTTGGTCTTTACCTCGATGTCATAATGCTTCGGCTCCACCCTTTGATCCTTGAAGTATTCTGTGAGGAAGTTCAGGTACGGATAGGATCTTTCACCCTTCTGGACAGCTAAAGAGATGTTGGTGGACATGATGGCACAAAAATTAATTGGATACCTAGCCATAACGGATGCCACCAAAATTGCACGGGGAAGTGGGATGATGTTCTCATTGGGAAATGGATCAATATGGTTGCATACGAATGTCTGCCACCCTTTTGCTTCATTATTTAGGGTGGCTCGAACCATTGCACCCTTGCTGTGAGCCACAGAGGTGTTGACCTTGGGATTGCCAGAATTTCAGCTAGCCACGGGCGAGCTGCATCACCCATAGCTAGCTTTTACAAGTATTGCACTACTTCTACTTCTTTAAACCCCACATATGAGTTCAGTGCACAGGAGTGAAAACAGATTTTAGATTTCAAACTTTTGTTACCTTGGAACCCTTTTTGATGTGATCCATGTTCACATAGAATTCTTGCGCTCCTTCAATTGCATCTAGAACGTTGTGGGTGAATCATTTCCATCCTTTGCGCTCCTACAAATGTCTAAGGACATCGGGGTTGTGCGTGTTCAAATTTTTCATCAAGAATTGTCGCTCAAGAGTGAGCGACCTCTACAACCACCATTCTCTAAACTTTTCAAATGCATTGGCACTGAAGAATATGTCTTGCCATATCTCTGGCCTCATTCATCTCTCTAAACCTCCCACTGTAGTATCACCCCCTCTACTATCGCCCGAGACATCATCATCATCGTCCAAATTAATTGGAGCAGTTAGAGCATGTGAGGAAGTAGGATCAAAGTCTTGGATACCCTCTTACGAACCTTCAGACGAACTGGCAGCAGAAGATGACTTGTCCACCAAGTGGAAAACCCAGGATTTGTTATGATTGGGATTCTGACTGTGCTTACACGGAGTTACACTTAGAAGCTTCCCCATATGGGACATTGTACATGGCAAAATTAGAAGACTTGATATTTTGCTGTCAAGACATTTCAGAAGCTTGCCCCGAGATCCCGAGGGTAGGAGGCCGTGATCGAGTTCTCAATCTCGGGGCTCGTCGAAGACCGACTCGGGAGAAACCAGGGCCGAGGTCCGAACATAACAGGAAGCCCCCGAGGCACATGGTTGTATCTGACAGGCCCGACCTATCTAGAGCCTACTGTGAGGCCTTGCATCAAACAGTCCCATCTTCGTACTCTTGTAATAAATACACATGTACTTATAGCTGAGTTCCCCTCCTATATAAAGGGGACTCACCATACCTTGTAAATGACTGATGTTGCTCCACTTCTCCAAAAATGAAATAATCTCTCTCTCTCTCTCTCTCTCCCTCTCTCTCTCTCTCTCTATCTATCTATCTATCTATCTATCTCTCTTAAATTGTCTATCTTCATCGACCTTGAGGTCGCCTTAGCACTTTATCATCTTCTCATTTGTTCTTCGTTACTTTGCTCAATATTGATAATATAGAGCCTTGTTTACCTATATTTTTACCTGTTATCCCCTTCCTGACTACCCTTGATAGCCCGAGATAGGCTCGAACCTCGGCCCTGAGGTGTCTTCTGGTTGATCTTATGTCCGAGTAACAACCCCCTACTGGTTCAATTACTGCCTTGCTTAACTTGTTTTTCATCATTATACTTCACGTTTTAGCACTAGCAGCCCTAACAAACTAGCTCAAGAATAGTTCACGTATTTTTAGAATCTCATTTACAAATTTAATTGGTGTTTTACGGTAAATAGTTTGGAGCCCACCGCGGGGCTAAAAATAATAGTGTTTATTTTCTCACTAGTTTCATTACTTGAACGCACGTTATCTTTCACAATTTTTCTTTCCCAAGATCTTTCGATTTTAGGTTAATGTCCAGCTCGATAAGGGAAATCGAGAACGATAACCCCAAAAATCACAAAGAGAACAGTATTGACGTTCCAATGACTGGCGCTACACCGCTAGACCTCGATAATGCATCTAGATTGGTTCGAGTAGACACGAGCCTACATGTCGCGCAGCGGGGCAATGAAGTCTGGCGTACCAAAGACGGCATATAGCATGTTGACCAACAAGAAGCCAAAACATCCCAGCCTAGGTAGAACAAGAAATTAATCTTCATATTATTTTTGAAATATTACAGGAACAACATGTGGCTATCGCTCAGCTGTAGAGTCGCCCGGAGACTCCAATGCGGCAGTACCAAAAATATCACCTTATGTCAAGCCAGTACCCGAGAAATCGGGCAACAACGGATCGATAACCTACCCCGTCATAGTAAGGATGTTAGAAAACCTCATCAAAAGTATCGAATCATGTTCACGAAAATTCCTACAGCAATTGTCTCCCGAAGATACGATCCCGGAACTCATTTCACGAAAGTGAGAAACGACGAATCTCCCTAGGTGTGACAGGACCTCAAATCCTTATGGACGCATCACCACTTATTCACGCTTGTCCAGGAACAACGACCTCTAAAATGTTGAACTCGAGCCCATCATGATAAGGAGATTCAAAGAAACTCTCCAAAAAGAAACCATGACACAGCGCCACCGACCGGCACCTGACCTCGCAGACCCACTCACCGTTCCAGCGCGGTCCACGAAAGCATGTGTCGGTACCATCAAAGAAATACCAAGAGGACCCAATTCACCTGAGACCAAATGGAGAATAAATAAAGTGTCGCAGGAAGCCGCACCCCGCTCATCGACAGGACGAACGAGATCTCTCCCGGTTTTGACTAGTTGGGCAGCATAGGCCTTTGCCCAAAACCAAAATGAAGCATACCTGGTGACTCTAGGGAATTCCAAGCCAAGCCTGGTCAGATATCCGGCCAAGGCTTGGTTCGATGCCCGTAACTGACACCAGTCCCGAGCCAGGGCCATAGAAGATTCTTCGGTAACCTCATCTGGTTCGGCATATCCAGGCAGATTCCCGGCAAAAAAGCTGACACCGAGCGAATAAAGGCATTATCCATGTGGCGCGAACAGAAGAGACGACTCGAGGTGAAACACGATGTGCAAAAACAAGGTAGTAGCCTAAGGATAACACCCTCGAGGAACCTCTAATGGTACCAGATTCAACAAGACACAACAGGCAAGGAAACCTCACCCGATAGAGTACGACTTCAACATCGCAGTGCCAAGCATAATGGTCACCATAAGCGAAGTTAGGAACTCCAGGTGGCTCAGAACTATTCAACCAGAACTCCTCCAAGGAAAACATGGCCCGCATGGGCACCACGAGGTGCCCGAGGCACAAGCCTAAAAGAGAAACAACTATGCCATTCAATAAAGGTCGCCACAAAGTGTCATCGAGCAGGCTGACCCAGATCCAATTGCACAGGAGGAAGGATATCGGGCAAAACAGCGCCAGAAATCCACGGCACAATGCCACAATGGTAAAATGATGGTGGTACCCCACAAAGATCTATAGAGTGCAGAGTGAAATTTCCCATCACTAGAAAGGGACAGTCCCGAAAAATGCTCCCAAAGGACACCTTCGTGCCTGAGGGAAGGGACGCCGAGACTCTACCTCGGCATGGCATTAACGTATCGTTAATCCCCTCTTTCATTTGATTTATTTCAAATAAAGCATGCGTTTTGAGCACAGGTAGTTCGGCGAACTATACCGACGATGTCAAGCTAAAGCCAATTGGACAATCAAGACCAACATCGCTATCACGCTGAATCTCTGGTAGGTTCTTGATGGCAATCGTCACAACAATCAAATCACTCCCTCTGTGCAAACCGCCCGACCTTGGACTAATACGTCGAGTGCATATGGCGCGGACGATTTATATAGACAAAAGCAGATACGTCGCCCGGAGGCGATTCCAATCCTGCTCCACCAAAGGGGTGAAACCCCATGACAAATGCAGGACTAAATTATTTAGCTATAAGCAATGAGAGGAGATCCCTTACCATATGACCCATCGCCGGCATTGACCTCGAAGGGGTCCAAGGGTAAGCATAACCACATTTTCAGTCAGGCATGGTCGAACATGGTAGAAGGTTGCGATAGGACTCGCTCCCCGAAACGTCGCCGCACTTCACAGAGGGGAAGAACTACTCCACCTTTTTGTCATTTCCTTTCTTTTATTTTCGCTAACATGTATGCTGCTAGTCAGATGAGGCATTCGGTAGCTCTGAACCTCACTTGGGGATCTGTGGTCCCCCGGGGCCCGCCGAGCATTCTTTCCTTAATCGGGTATTGAACATGAAGAAGGTTCCTCCAACAAGATTATTAGTAGGGCCACATACCGCCAAGAAAGGAATTCAACAAGATCGCAATCCTCTTTTTTAAGTTCTAAATGAGGAATCATATAACACATCAGATAATCGGAGAAGTCGCACCCATGCGGGCCGAACTCACTATAATGGGACAACATGTATTTACAGCATATATTTTTACCAAGCAATAAATGATATTTTTTAGGCATTCCATGCTTCGAAGAATATTATTTCGGCGTGTTCATAGCAAAAAACTCTTCGTCAGATGTTTCTCGAGATACTCGGAGACTTAAAAAATCCAGTGCCCTGATGACCCCAAGGTTAGGACGTCGTGCTCATCAAGCCCATATGAAGCAACTCCGAGCTCACGAGAAGTGGTCTTTAGGCTTAAACAACTCGATGACTCGGAGATTATCGCTAATCTCCACGTACTGGAAAATTCAAAATTATAAAACCCTAGCGGGTAGCCTCGGTATAACCAGATCTATTCTCCACAAATTGTAACACCTCAATAGGCATGGCAAACTGTAAGACCTCAACATGCATGAAATATCTCACAGTTTAGGCTATAAGTCGCATTTGTAAGAATCCCTAAAGGGCATACCCTCGATGTAGGCGCCTAAAACTACCGCTCGGGATAAAAAATAGCCACGACCAAATGCACATGACTATTTTCAAAACGAATGATGATCCCAAATAATGTGACTTAGGGATGCCCAACTTTCGATAAAAAATCCGTCGAATATACTTCGGAAAGAACCGGTTAAAAAATAGGCTTCCTTCAACAGGCAAAAGATGAGTCCCGACCACATCGGCCTTGAAATCATAAGAGTGTCGATCTACTCTACCTATGAGCTATGAACCTTAGAAGGTACTCAAAACATCACCGACTACGACTTGAAATTGATGTTCTTTTAGAACTGACGATGGGTTAGGAAAAAATATAAAAAAGACCTTAACGAGCGAAAACAAAGCCTACAAAAACCCCTGGGCAAAAATAGTGTAAGAGCCATTGTCTCCATCTAAGCAAGCCTACGGGCCTCATATTAAAAGTCTTTACGACCCTGCAGCGTAAAAAGGTCTCTACGATTGTGCAGCGTAAGAGCCATTGTCTCCGGCTTAAAAATTGACAACTTGAGGATTAAAGCAAGCTCGAATCGTAACATGATTCGTAGACCGAATCCAAATTAGTTAACTATGCAAGCCTGTGGGCCACATACTAAAAGGTATCAACGACCAAATGACAGAAAAGCCATTACCGCTGGCCGGAAACTCAAGAAAATATAAGGGATGATTACAGCCTGAGTCGCAACGACTCGGAGACTGGACCTGAAAAAATTGCAAAATGCCTAAAGGTACGATATAAATCCCACTACTACCAATCGGAATCTTTAGAAAGATTAAGGGTCAATTACAGCTCAAATCGCAACTCGACTCGGAGACTAGACCTGGAAAATCACAAAACGCCCAAGGCCATGAAATAAAAACAACTATCACCTGACCGAGCGGGCCCAAGGTTATATTAAACTTGTGTAGGATCCCGACTTGGAGACTGAACCTGAGGACAATTCAACCGCAATATGCCTAAAGGCACAGCTTAAACGATGTTATCGTCAGCCAAGACAAATCTCCAAGCCATGCGCTCAGGAACTTATTTCAACCTAGAAGTGCGAAAGAGCATTGCCCTCCACCCATGTAGGCGGGAAAGAGGAGGAAGGTCACTCAAAGCTCAAGACGTAACACGACTCGGGGACTAATTCTAAAACCAGTCTACACGATCGAAAGTGACGGCATAAAAAAGGTACAAAGGGATTAAAGCTTTAAAATTATTCTTATATTACATTTGCAAAAAAGCATTCTCCATCTATAGACATGCCCTGCGCGTATCGGAAACAAAACTACAAATCGGTGGAATCCATATTCCACACCAAAAGGCTACAACTTATCAAAATCACCCTCTACAACATCAACAATAAGTGATCGAGCGGCACACTCATCCGCGCTTGCTCGAGCCAATTCCTCCGAGAGAATGAAGCTCCTCGCACTAACCTTCTCGAAAACCTCTCTCCGGGATCGGCAGTGAACATATTTGTCAATCCTCTTCTCACGATCGAGGGCTTGCTTCAACTCAGATTGGCCGTTAGTAGCTTTCTTTATGTAAATTGCAATCTCACAATCAGCCCTGGTTCAACTTAATGCCGCTTCTGCCCGGGCATCGATTATCTTGGCTCTAACCTTCGAGAGATTAGACTCAAGTCTTTCGATCATATCTATCTAAACTTTGGCATTGTCACAAGTCAAGTTGAGTTGGACCTCGAAAGCAGGGACCTTAGCCGAGGTGCTCATCTCCTCCAGAGCTTGAGCTTACACTTGAGCTCTTAGCTTCTCGCAAGCGGCCCTGACGGGATTTACGTCGCCTTTAAGGTAATCCAAGGCCTCTGCCTTTTTCTATAACTGATACGACAAGATGAAATTAGCCTTAACTTTAGAAAGAAGCGAAGCAAGCACTACAGGAAATTACCTGCTCCATCACAGCAAAAAAACCTCTCTGCCAGATATAACTTGAGATACCCGGAGACTTAAAAATCCAATATCCGAATGACCTCAGGGTCAAAACGCCAGGCTCACCAAGCCCTCATGGTGTAACTCCGAGCTCGCGAGAAGTTGTATTCAGGCCTAACTAACTCGATGACTTGGAGACTGCCACCAATCTCCGCGCACTGAAAAATCCAAAATTGTAAGACCCTAACAGGAAAACCAGATCTATTCTTCATACACTGTAAGAACTCAACAGGCATGGTAAATTGTAAGACCCTAACAAGCATGAAAAATCCCACAGTTTCAGATATACATCGCATTTGTAAGAATCCCTAAAGGCCATACCCTCGGTGTAGATGCCTAAAACTACCTCACGGAATAAAAAATGACCCCGACCAAACGTACATGATTCCGATCAAAACGGCTGCTACAACCCAAAAACTGTGACTCGGGGACGCCCGTCTCCCGCTAAAAATTCCTCCAAATCTACTTTGGAAAGAACCGGTTATACACAGGCTTCCCTCAATAGGCAAAATATGAGTCCCAACCTCGTCGGCTCCAAAATTGCAAAAATGTCAATTTACTCGACCTATGAGTTATGAACCTTTCGAGGTGCTCAAAACATGCCGACTATGACTTGAAATTGAGGTTCTTTCAGAACCGATAATGGGTCAGGCAAAATACTCAATAAGACCTTTACGAGAGGAAATAAAGCCTACAAAAAGCCTTTGGACCTCACATCAAAAGGTCTCTACCACCATACAGCATAAGTGCCATTGTCGCCTGCTAAGAAAGCCTCTGGGCCTCATATGGAAAGGTCTCTACGACCATACAGCGTAAGATCCATTATTGCCAGCTTGAAAATTAACAGCTTGAGGATTAAAGCGAGCTCGATTCGTAACCCAATTCGGAGACCGGAAACAAAATAGTTAAATTAAGCAAAGCCTCTAGGCATCATATCAAAAGGTCTCTCTGACTATACAGTGTAAGAGCCATTGTCGCTAGGTTGAAAATTGACAACTTGAGGATTAAAGCGAGCTCGAGTCGTAACTCGATTAAGGGACCGGATCTAAGATAATTAAATTAAGCAAAGTCTATGAGCCTCATATCAAAAGGTTTCTACGACCAAACATCGTAAGTGCCATTATCGCCAGTTATGCATGCCTTCGGGCCTTAAATTAAAAGGTATACATGACCAAGCAATAGAAAGGCCACCTCATTGGTCCAGAGCTCAAATGAGATTCAAGGGTCGATTACATCTTGAGTCGCTACGCGACTCAGAGACTGGATCCAAAAATTATAATACTCCCTAGAGCGTGACATCGATGCCATTATCCCCAACCGAAGCCTCCGAAAAGACCAAAGGATCAGTTATAGCTTGAATTTTAACGCGACTCGGAGACTGGACCCAGAAAATTGCCAAGCGCCCAAGGGCAGAAAATAAAAGGCCAAACGGGCTCCACTCTCCAGGATAAGTTAAGCTCGAGTAAGATCCCGACTCGGAGACTAAACCCGAGGGCAATTCAACAATAAAAAGCCTGAAGGCACGGCCCAAATGACATTGTCGATGGTCAAGACAAATCTCCAGGCCGCGCACCCGTAAAATCGCTTCGGCCCAGGAGCACAAAGGCTCATCACCCTCCTCCCATCTAGGAGAGAAAAAGTTGGGAGGCCAATCGAAGCTCAAGCCATAATGAGACTCAGAGACTAGTTTCAAGACTAGTCTACACGATCGAGAGCAGCGACAAAAAAAAGGTACAAAAGGAATAATTCTTTAAAATTCTTCTTATATTACACACGAAAAACATTCACCACTTACAGGAATGCCCTGTGCATGCCGGAAACTAGGTTACAAAATGGTAGAATCGATATTTTGTGCCAAAGGGCTACAGCCCATCGAGTTCACCTTCTGCGACATCCACAAGTAGTGACCAAGCGTCACCCTCGTCCGCCTGTGCTTGAGCCAATTCCTCCAAGAGAATGAAGCCTCTCGCTCCAACCTCCTCAAATACCTCTCTCCGAGATCAGCAGCGAACATATTCCTCGATCCTTTTATCATGATCAAGGGCTTGCCTCAATTCAAATTGAGCATCAGCAACTTCTTTTATGTAAATCGCCATCTCACTATCAGCCCTGGTTCGGACTAACGTCGCTTCCACCTGGGCATAAATAATCGCGACCTTGACCTTTGAAAGGTCGGATTCAAGTCTCTCGATCATATCCACATAACCTTTGGCATTACCGCATTAAGTTAAGTTGGACCTCGAAGGCGAGGATCCTTACCGAGGCATTCGTCTCCTCCAAGGCTCGAGCCTGCACTTGGGCCCTTAGCTCTTTGCAAGCGGCACTAACACAGTTCATGTCGCCTTTAAGGTACTCCAAGGCCTCTACCTTTTTCTGCAACTGATATAACAAAAAGAAATTATCCTTAAAATTAGAAAGAACCGAAGAACGCACTAAAGGAAATCACCTGCTCTATCAAATAGCTCTCAATGTTTGAGCTCTGATACGCCTCATATCGCCAATGTCGCACCTCAACTTCCTTATCCTTGCAAAGAAGCCTAAGGGATTCTCCCTCATCCAGAATCGTCTGAAACTTGTCCTTTTGATAAAACAACTTGGACTTTAACCTATCACAGGCCTGCGTATGAAAGATTCAATAAGAGGGAGAAGATGTGGGATATGAAATAATTTTGCACAAACTCACTACAAAGTGAAGACGGAAGATTTCCTCCAGATCAGAACATGCTCCTATAGCATTGCTCCAGCAACCCAAAAGAATCGGCCCCGGGCATAACGTGCTCACTCAAAGGAGTTATTCATTGAGAAACAGGCACTTCGAGAACAGCCGACTCGGGCAGTGCCCCGTCGTTAATAATACGAGCCTGGCCGGTACCGCTAAAGGCTCTATCACATTGTGGGATTCAATCCCTCTTATTACTATCGTCTCTCGGTTCGGAGGCCGATGACTCCATATCCTATCCAAAAAATTGCTTTCTCACCCTGAGGAACTGCCCGATATCTACGCACAACGAATCCAACACAAATGAGATGGGAAAATATTACATCGGGTACATGCCAGTGGGAGAAAAACAACATACGCACGTACCTGGATGATCCATTCCCCACCTTATGTGAGACATAGCTTGCCACCTATGTTCGTTGCAGGACGAATGGGTCACCAATATCCGAGCCCAGCCGGGAAAATCATGGCATCCACGAAGTTGTTGTAACAAGGGAAGTAACATTATTATTTGGTTGATTTTTGCCATGAAAAAAATTTGAAAGAGCAACAAAGCACCTCCCTTACGTGCGTGATTCTACCCTTCGGGGAATGGCATAAACTCCACAGGAATAATATCGGTCGTCCGAACTCAGGCGAACCAACTGGCCCACTCTCGATCTTTGCCCTCTTCATCATCAATGACAAAGGGCGTAGGCAAACGACCCCTCAAGGTTAGCAGTCTTCGATGATGAAAAGGTCGATATAGCTTGATCAGATGATCAAGATTGAATTCAAGTCTAGCTTTCTCCGCGAAGAATCTCATTATCAGCACCATTCGCCAAAATGATGGATGAATCTACTATAGAGTAACCCTATACTTCAATAAAAAATCGAGCATGACCTTATCAAGAGAGACAAATGCAAAAGGGTATAGATACACACTCAAGAACCCATCAGAAAAGTCCACAATGCCTTCACCTGGGGAAAGCACCTGCAATTTCATCCCCTTGCTCCGCCCGCAGTATTGCGTTGCCATCTCCAGGTGTTCCTCTCTTATCAAGGATGTTGTCTCTAGAGCAAAATCCTTTGACTCTCCGACATCGGGAACGTCATTCTCCACCCTTTGCCATATGAGTTCTGAGGGAACTCACAAAACAAGACAAAGGAAAGCACCAACGTTTTTTTCACTTTAAGGGATAGGAAGCCTTATTCCAAAACAGAAGAACGGCTACCCAAAAATAGTGAAGTCTCGCAAAATAATCGAAGCCACCCCTCTTATATGCAAGAGGCAACGGTGAGTTGCTTGTTCAAGGTAAACTCCAAAAAGCTAATGGCCTCGATATGAATCGGCGGGTCAATACCTGTCACACCTCCTTTTGGCGCGCCCCCTACCCGGGGGTAGGAGCAAGGGAGTTTTTCCAATTTAAGTGACAATATTCGAAACGGGATTATTTTTATTTATTTCAGAGTCGCCACTTGGAATAAATTAAGGTGTCCAAAGTCACCGTTTTATTTAAATCCCGAATCGAGGAAATTTCGACTTTCCAAATGAAGTCTGCGAACCAGAAATTCTAAGTAAGGAATTCTGTTGACCCGAGGGAAGGTGTTAGGCACCCCCGAATCCCGTGGTTCTAGCACGGTCGCTTCAATTATTATAAATGGCTAGAAATACCTGATTTTTATACATGTTTATAAATTAATGCTCTAATTAAAACTTTAAACCGCTCTATTGATTTTAAACCATACCAAAAGAAAGACTAATTACAACATAGATTCGGACTTTTGACAGATAGGTGAATAAATAAAAAGGGGGTCCGGATTACTTTGAAACTATGCCGATAATAATGATTTCTAGATTAAACAAGAATTCAATTTATGTAAAGATGCACAGTTTTGTTGTTTTTCTTTTTATTTAAACATGTGCAACAATGATTTCCTATTCCATGACTTGTTGACTTAGGGCCAAATAAAAACTCTTAACGGGATTGCATCTGGTTCAAATAAAGCTCTTAATTGAGACACGAGTGTATATATCCTGATTTTAATACATCTCGAACTCTATTACCGAACTAGATCGAGAATTCATTTGCACGCGACTTGTAAAATTAGGACAGTTGATACTCACTAACGAATTGCAAAGTTAACTATCAAGTTTTATTTATTTTTCTTTTTTTTTTTGAAACCAATTGCTGTTATTACAAATTTGTAAAGGAATAAAATTTGTCCTTACGCTAAAATTTTACTACGAACCACTGTTACTACAAACTTGTAAAGCATACTTATTTCGAAGCTAACTCAAACTCTATTTAAAACTTTAGTTACTACAAACTTGTGACAGTAATTCAAACATAATACTAAAATTAAGCAGATTTACATGCTAACTAATAGGTTGGTTCGATTTCACAACTCATGATTTAAATCGAAACATACATCGATTCTAGTTATACCAATATGCTTTATAAGGCTAATGAACACACATATAGAAGATCTAATCTAATTTTGAAGTTGAAATGTAGTGGTCCAAAGCATAAAACCGGCAAGCATTCTCATTTCCAGCTTAATTTCAAGTTTACACCAACAATGAAATCGAAATTGTGTACCTGGAATTCAAGAGCAATAGAGGAAGTCAGTGGCAGAAACTCAACAGTAACAGCTACGGAACAGCAACACCAGCAGTCAAATTCCCAATAAAAACCCGGCAGAAACAATAGCAAAACAGCAGGAAAATTCCAGGGAATGTTTTAAACTCCAAACAGGAAAGCCCAGGAATTTTCAAACCAATAGAAAAACCAAGACACTAGTGAAACAGTATTCAAACACCCAACAGGAAACCCAGTAGCAATAAGAAAAGCTGTTTTCAGAAAACTGTTTTCAGAATCTATCTCAGCCTGTGTATCCCTCTGTGTTTCTCAATGTGAGTGTATGTATTCCAATGAGAATGTTCTGTGTGTGTATTTTTCAGAGAATGTATTTATGAATCTCCTGTATGTGTGTATGTTTCTCAAGAAAAAAGAAAAAAAACTACTCTGCTAGTTTTGTATATTTGAAGCAGTGTGAATATTTTCCAGAGAGAGTTTCTGTGTGTGAATGTATACTGCCAGTGAGTCTATCTGTGAGTGTCTGTCCTTGTTTTCCAGAGAATGTTCTCTTTTATAACCTACAGATCCCAACCCCCAGCCCTTTCTTTAATTGTTTTAACCAAACTGTCCAGCCATGTTATTCTATCCTTTTTGCACTTTTCAGCTGTCTAAACATGGCTCTACCCTTTAAACAGCCCTAAAGTGCAGAAACTATATGGGATACCTGCTGTCCAGCAGGTTCCACTGCCTAAACATGTGCCTTGCACCCTCAAATTTCTATCCTAAGCTAAACAACTATATCCAATCAGTTTTTTTATTAACTAACAGAGCTAGTTAAACCCTATGATTCAAACAGCTATAACCAATTCCAATCCTATAACAAACTAAAAGCTTACAACCAAACACAGTGTTGAATCAAAAAAAATAGCAAAAATCTGAAATTCATTCCAATGTTCTAACAAACAACCTAACGAAACTAATCGACAAACTTCAATCAACCGAATAACAACACGTGCAATCGATAACAAACCAATCGCAAATACTGCAATTTATAGAATCTCGGCCAGAATAATCAAAAGTGAAGAATTAGCTATTCGACGAAGTATCGAATTGAATTCCTATCTCACAACTATGTTACTCACAACGAATAATCAGAAGCAACAAGTCGACCAAATAAAAGGTCCCAAAAGAAGAAGAATTTGAAGATGTCCGAGGAAAATCAATCAAATAAATGAAACTACGAAAAATAATTAAACCAAATTGACGAATGTAAGTAAATAATAATGGAAAAGAAATACCTTGAAACAAGAAAAATGGGGCTCGGCCGAATTGGATTCAAAACGGGTTCGAGATTGTGCATTTGAAGTTAAACGGACTTTAATTGAAATGTTTTCAAGCGAAAACGTTTCAATTAAAGTCTATTGACTTCAACACTTTTAATTCTTGATAAAAATCCTTAAACCCGAAATCTAGGGTTCATGACACATGGATTTAGAGCTCGACGATTTTCGGCTAGATTCGAACAAGAGGAGTCACGGATTCATGGAGGGGACGGTGAGGGGATCATGTGGTATTAATTTGAGGCGGTTTGGGGTAATTTGGGTTTTAGGGTCGATCTTTGATCTAATATTCGAGATGATCCACGAGGATTTGAGGTTAGGTGGTTAGGGATTTGGGACGGGGAGGTCAAGGGGAGTTTGGGGTGTAAATTTCAGGTGGTTTGGATCACTGCCGCCGGCGGAAGCGATTTCCGGCCGGCAGCGTGCGGCGGGGGACGGTGGAGCCGGCTGGTCTTTGGGAGAGATGAGAGGGGGCTAGGGTTTGAGGGATTTGGGAATGGGAAACGGGTTTGGGGTATTGGTGGGGGGGTTTGGTATATTAAAAATTAGGTAATTAATCTGGGCCGTTGGATGAAGGAGTCCAACGGCTCAGATTTAAAAATGCAGTGGGTGGATCCGGGTGTGGGGAGACGGGTCAACGGGTATTTTGGGCTGGGGCGGCTGAGGCATTGTTTTGGGCTCCTTTTTAATTTTAAACATGGCCCAAATCAGATTTTTTTTCTCAATTATTTCCTTTTCTCTTCTCTTTTAATTTTAATTCTCAATTTATTAAAACAAAAATTCTAATTACACTACAAAATCAATTAAATTATAAGAAATACTAATTAAGTTATATTAACAATTAACACAATCAATTAAAACATCAATTAAATATAAGTCACACAATTAGGCATTTAAATGCTAAAAAATGTAAAAGATGAATTATTTCTTTTTTTGTGATTTTCGTTTTCGTAAGATAAAATTAATTACTCCTAATTTCAAACTAGATAAGAAATGTAAGCACGACATATTTTTGTATTATAATTTTTTTATTAATTTAAACACATATAATCACGTATATACAAATGCAAACAAATACAAAAAATAACACAAAAATTCACAAAAATACACACCATAAAATAGACAATTTTTGTTTTGATTTTGTGGGAGTAATTCATGTTAGGCAAAAATCACGTGCTCACAGCTGCCCCTCTTTGCGCGGAAAACACGAAGAGTTTTCGTGCAAAGATAAATGAGCAAATACGAGCGATTTTTGCCCGTTTGAATACTCCGTGGGAAGCATTTTGAAAGAGTTTGACCGAGCCTTTGCTTCGGAGGCCTCCTACATATCCCGGGCTAAACAGGAATCAGGTCAATGTAGTTCGGGAAGTTTTGGTAGCTGGGACTACCGTGGACTGACACTTTGCTGTTACTGTTGTTATCGTTGCTGCATGTTGCTGCTTACTGCTTACTGATCTCCTTATTACACCAAAAGAAATTAAAGTCGAACTAGCTATGCTATCAAACTATGAGTTACAAGATTCCTATCTATGATTCTCTTGAAAACTTGATCTTGAATCTTAGCTGATTTGCTGTAGACCTCGATCTGAATCTTGATGCTCCACAAGCTGTACGTGCTTGTTTATTTCTATGACATTGAGTGAAACGGAGTCGGCGGAGCTTGTTATTTCAATCATCTTCTGAGCAATCCGCGCTTTTGTTTACTCCAACATTTGGACTCGTTCTTTTTTTATTCTTTTCTTCTTTTCTTCACTCTGGGTTGATGTTCCATTTGTAGGTTATCTCGATCCTTGCGTCCCGAGGTCAAACCTATTTAGACAAGCAAAACAAACAAACGAACGAAATTTTTCTGCCCCAGTTTTGCTAGGAAAATTTCGTGAGTTAGTTGTGACACAGAAAGTGATTAAAAAGACTCTTCGGTATTGGGTAAGAAAATCATGGTTTCACAAACGTTCAACGGCTTTCTGGCCGGGATTTTGTAGAAAGGTTTCACGGCTTTCTGGCCGGAATTCAAACAATATCTAACGATTTTTGGCCGTCAGATCCTCGGTTTTTTGGCCGGGGTAAAAGTAAATGGCTCCGCAGTTTTTGACTGGGGAGATCCTCGGTTTTCTGACCGGGGATAAAAGTTTCGCGGCTTTCTGGCCGGAATTCAAACAATATCTAACGGTTTTTTGGCCGTCGGATCCTCGGTTTTTTGGCCGGGGTAAAAGTAAATGGCTCCGCAGTTTTTTGACTGGGAGATCCTCGGTTTTCTGACCGGGGATAAATGTTTCACGGCCGGAATTCAAACAATATCTAACGGTTTTTTGGCCGTCAGATCCTCGGTTTTTTGGTCGGGGTAAAAGTAAATGGCTCCGCAGTTTTTTGACTGGGGAGATCCTCGGTTTTCTGACCGGGGATAAAAGTTTCACGGCTTTCTGGCCGGAATTCAAACAATATCTAACGGTTTTTGGCCGTCGGATCCTCGGTTTTTTGGCCGGGGTAAAAGTAAATGGCTCCGCGGTTTTCTGACTGGGAGATCCTCGGTTTTCTGACCGGGGATAAAAGTTTCGCGGCTTTCTGGGCGGAATTCAAACAATATCTAACGGTTTTTGGCCGTCGGATCCTCGGTTTTTGGCGGGTAAAAGTAAATAGCTCGCGATTTTCTATCGGGAGATCCTCGATTTCGACCAGGGATAAAAGTTTCGCGGCTTTCGGCTGGAATTCAAACAATATCTAACGGTTTTTGGCCGTCGGATCCTCGGTTTTTGGTCGGGGTAAAAGTAAATGGCTCCGCGAGTTTTCGGCCGGGAGATCCTCGGTTTTCTGATCGGGGATAAAAGTTTCGCGGCTTTTCGGTCGGAATTCAAACAATATCTAACGGTTTTTTGGCCGTCGGATCCTCGGTTTTTTGGCCGGGGTAAAAGTAAATGGCTCCGCGGTTTCTTGGCGGGAGATCCTCGGTTTTCGGCCGGGGATAAAAGTTTCACGGCTTTCGGCCGGAATTCAAACAAATATCTAACGGTTTTTTGGCAGTCGGATCCTCGGTTTTTTGGCCGGGGTAAAAGTAAATAGCTCTGCAGTTTTCGGTCGAGGAGATCCTCGGTTTTACGACCAGGGATAAAAGTTTCACGGCTTTCGGTCGGAAAGACCCTCGGTTTTTCGACCAGGGTCCAAACAGATATTGGAGTCGATATGATTTGATTCTCTTTTTCGAGTTTTCATTTTCTTTTCTTTTATTCTCTTTTTTTTGGCCTTCTTTTAGGCGTTCTATTTAACCATCAACAAATGCATAAGATAAATCTCTAAAAAGAAACTTACCTTTTTATGTGTTTTCCTTGTTCCAAAGCCATTTCAAAGCTTGCGTATTTCACTTCTTCGAGTTGTACCTTCTTCTTGCACAATTAAACAGACCTGCTTTCAACAAAGAACATTTTATCAGTTGAAAAAGTGGTTGGCTTTGCGGCCTTGGTTATCTTCATTGCTTGATCATTTCCCCATTTCCATTGAGAAGTTTGCTACCAATTGTCTTTGGGGTGACTTCCTTTCGAATTGACCGGGTTCATTCCCAGAATTCCATGGGGATTTTCCGTGTAGGTTCCATCCTTCTGCCTTATTCCGTCTCTTCTAAGACCTTAGCCTTTGATTTCCGTTTCCTTTCTAAAACTCTTTTCCTTTGGAAACAATCGATCATTACGATCCAATCGTGGATTGTAACAATATACCACTGAGGCTGTTTTTCTTTTCTTCCTTACCCAGTGGAGTCCTGTAAAACCGGTCCTGTCACCTTCCTTTGTAATAGTTTCAAAAAATTAAAATTAAACCGAAAGGGATTCAAAGAAAAAGAATGAATCAAAGAATGGAAAAACGTATCAAAGATAGAGGAGTCCCTTTCGAGGGAGAAAAGAAGGACTTATCTGAGGTATATGCTGACTTTAACCAACATGACATGCTCCTCGGACTAGATGCTTGATCGTCACAAAACTCCCATTTTCTTATGAACCAAAACGGGTCTATATTTCCGAGCTAAGGAGCCGTGCCGGGACCTCTCGTGGTGAAACAAACTTTTCGGTTGATAGCGCCCTTTTGCGGGTTTTCGCCAATCGACCTCTCTCATTTCTCTTCTCACCATCGCCAGATAGCACTGTTTGCGTGTTTTTACCAACGAGCTCTCTCATTTTGTATTTCTCTACTTCCATCGTCTTATGGTGCCCGAAGGTTTTCACCAATAAGACTCTCTCATTTTATTTCTTTTCATTCCAGAACCTAGGATCGCGACAATGATGTTTTCACAACTTCCAACCGATCTTGAAGGACTTGTACTCGGTTTGGGTAACAAGAATTGTAGACAAAATTACAACTTTGGAATCATCTGGACGGATCTTAAACCGAATCAACAATATCATCTGCCCCAGTTTCATTTTTTGGGGAAACTACGTATCCTTTCGGAATCAAGTCAGAACGTAGTTCAGAAACTTTGTTTTGTTTTGTTTTGTTTGGTTTTTGGTTTTTATTTTTTTTATTTTTTAAAATTTTTTTTTTTTTATTTGGATTCCAAAGAGGGTGGTCAAAGAAAGGTAACCGGCTCAAAGGGTTTACAAAAAGGGTTGGTAGTGTTTGGGTAGCGGGAATAAAAGCCTTCAATCATTTCGACTTGTGAGGACCTCATTGAAGCAAGTTCAGACATAATACCTTTTCACAGCATCCGCATTCACAGCCGTTTCAGGATCTTTTCCTTCCATGTCTCCCAAGTATAATGCTCCTCTTGGCAGTATCTTCCTGATGATGTATGGTCCTTTCCAATTAGGAGCGAATTTTCCTTTCGCTTCCTCATGATGTGGAAGAATGCGTCTTAAAACCAATTGACCTACTTCGAAATTTCTCGGTCGTACTTTCTTGTTGTAAGCACGAGCCATTCTCTGTTGGTACAGTTGTCCATGACAGACCGCAACCATTCGCTTTTCATCGATCAAAGTTAATTGTTCCAAACGAGTCTTAACCCACTCGCTATCTTCAATCTCTGCTTCAACAATTGTACGAAGTGAAGGAATTTCTACCTCTGCCGGTATCACAACCTCAGTTCCATAGACTAGCAGGTATGGAGTTGCTCCCACCGATGTGCGTACTGTAGTACGGTATCCCAATAAAGCGAACGGTAATTGTTCATGCCATTGTCTAGAACTTTGGATTGTCTTTCTCAAAATCTTCTTGATGTTTTTGTTCGTTGCTTCCACGGCACCATTGGCTTTGGGTCGATAAGGAGTGGAGTTCCTATGCGTTATTTTGAATTGCTCGCATATTTCTTCCATCAAATGA
Organism: Nicotiana noctiflora; assembly: GCA_032618575.1. Taxonomy (NCBI): domain Eukaryota; kingdom Viridiplantae; phylum Streptophyta; class Magnoliopsida; order Solanales; family Solanaceae; genus Nicotiana; species Nicotiana noctiflora. The sequence continues at coordinate 57,922 of JASVEL010011133.1, forward strand.
CTATTCAGATTCGCAGCATTGTCTGTGATGATAGTTGCAGGTATACCAAAACGATAGATAAGATTTGAGTGTACAAAATCCACCACAGCTTTCTTAGTGACTGATTTGAGAGTGACGGCTTCGACCCATTTCGTGAAGTAATCGATAGCCACTAGTATGAATCGGTGTCCATTCGAAGCTTTCGGCTCAATCGGGCCGATGACATCCATTCCCCAAGCGACAAATGGCCACGGTGCTGACATAGGATGCAACTCAGTTGGAGGTGCATGAATCAGATCTCCATGTACCTGGCATTGGTGGCATTTTCGGACAAAACCGAAACAATCTTTCTCCATGGTCATCCAATAATAACCCGCTCGAAGGATTTTCTTGGCTAAGACATACCCATTCATATGAGGTCCGCATACTCCTGCATGTACTTCGTGCATGATTCTTCCTGCTTCTTCGGCATCAACACACCTTAAAAGGTTAAGATCCGGGGTTCTTTTATACATGACCTCGCCGCTCAAAAAGAAACCACCTGCATGTCTCCTAATGGTCCTCTTTTGATCTCCAGTAGCATGTTCTGGGTATTCTTGCGTTTTCAGAAATCTCCCGATATCGTAATACCATGGCTTGACGCTTGGTCCTTCTTTGATTGCATTGCAATAATCGTGGCTTTCCCTGATTCGAATTTCCAAGGGATTGACATGGGCGTTGCCCGGATAAGGTAGCATTGAAGCTAAAGTGGCAAGTGCATCAGCTAGTTCATTGTGACATCGTGGGATATACCTGAACTCTATCGATGCAAATCGCTTGCCAAGAATGTTCACGTGCTGTCGATAAGGGAGGAGTTTAACGTCTCGAGTTTCCCATTCACCTTGAGATTGTTTGATAATTAGATCCGAATCTCCCATGATCAACAAATCTTCGACACCTTGATCAATTGCCATGTTCATACCCATGATACAAGCTTCATACTCAGCCGTATTGTTCGTGCAAAAGAAACGGAGCCTAGCCGTGGCCGGGTAATGCTGGCCAGCAGGAGAGATCAAGATTGTCCCAATCCCTACACCTTTAGCGTTTACCGCCCCATCGAAAAACATTTTCCAGGCATGACTGTCTTCCGAAACAACTTCTGTCGTATTTACCTCTTCATCAGGAAAGTAGGTATTCAATGGTTGATACTCTTCGTCGATCGGGTTCTCGGCCAAATGGTCCGCCAATGCTTGGGCCTTCATTGCCGTGCGAGTGACATAGACTATGTCAAACTCAGTGAGCAGGATTTGCCACTTCGCCAATCTTCCGGTGGGCATCGGTTTCTGGAATATGTACTTTAAAGGATCCAACCGAGTAATGAGGTGAGTTGTATGGGCTTGGAGGTAGTGTCTCAATTTCTGAGCGACCCAAGTTAAAGCACAACACGTTCTTTCCAGCAAAGTGTACTTGACCTCATAACTAGTGAATTTCTTGCTCAGGTAGTAAATCGCCTGCTCTTTCTTCTCCGTCGCATCACGTTGTCCGAGAACACAACCAAAAGAGTTTTCCAAGACTGTTAAATACAAGAAAAGAGGTCTCCCTGGCTCTGGCGGGACTAAGACTGGAGGGTTTGACAAGTATTCTTTGATCTTGTCAAAAGCTTCTTGGCATTCAGTTGTCCATTTGATTGCAGCGTCTTTCTTCAACAACATGAATATGGGTTCACATATGGAAGTCAACTGAGCGATGAACCTACTGATGTAGTTCAGTCGGCCTAGAAGACTCATTACATCTTTCTTTGTTCTGGGAGGAGGTAAATCCCAGATGGATTTTATCTTTGTGGGATCTAATTCAATACCTCTTCTACCGACTATGAAACCCAAAAGTTTACCTGACGGGACTCCAAAAGCGCATTTGGCTGGATTCAACTTCAAATCGTACTTCCGCAACCTCTCGAAGAATTTCCTCAAGTCTCGCACATGATCGCCTTGAGTTCTGGATTTGATGATCACATCGTCCACGTACACCTCTATTTCCCGATGCATCATGTCGTGGAAAATGGCAGTCATAGCTCTCATGTATGTTGCTCCTGCGTTTTTCAAGCCGAATGGCATGACTCGGTAACAGTAAGTCCCCCAAGGTGTGGTGAAAGCAATCTTCTCGGCGTCCTCTTCATCCATCAACACTTGATGATATCCCGCATAACAATCCACAAACGACTGTATCTCATGTTTGGCACAGTTATCAACAAGGATATGGATGTTTGGTAAAGGAAAGTTATCTTTAGGACTCGCTTTATTCAAATCTCGGTAGTCAACACATACTCGAGTTTTTCCGTCTTTCTTTGGCACGGGCACAACATTAGCCAACCACGTGGTGTATTGTACCACTCGGATTACCCCCGTTTTCAACTGCTTAGTGATTTCTTCTTTGATTTTATCACTGATGTCAGTCTTGAACTTTCTTTGCTTCTGTTGCACTGGGCGACAGTCAGGGTAGATTGGTAATTTGTGCACCACTAGATCAACTCCTAATCCTGGCATATCATCGTAAGACCAAGCAAACACGTCTTTAAATTCAAACAAGAGTTGGATTATTGCATCTCGTGTTTTCTCATCTGTGTGGATGCTTATCTTGGTCTCTCGGACCTCTTCATCGGTTCCCAAATTAACCGGTTCGGTGTCATTCAAGTTTGGCTTAGGTTTATTCTCGAAATGTTCCAATTCTCGATTTATTTCCCTAAAAGACTCGTCTTCATCGTATTCCGGTTCTTGGTTCATTATTTCCAGATTAGGTGGCGTGTTCGGATTTGAGCACGAGTTCCGCAAGCATGTCATGTTATTTAAAGCCGCATTATTAGGACTGAAAAGGAAGAATAGATAACAAAATTAGAAAGAGTGCAAAAGTAAGGAAATATTTATTTTATTTTCTTGGAATTTTCCGAAAACAAACAAATTACATTGGGGAAACAAAAAAATACAAGAAAACAAAGAAAAACATCCAAGCTACATCCCGAAGTAACTTGTGATGAAGGAAAAACGACAGGACAAATCTACCAGAACTCCTGCCTGATTGGGAAGGGTGTGGCTTTCCAATTTTGCAATTTAGCTTCAGGGCCCACATACAGCACCTCAGCGGTGCTTGTTCCTTCTCCCGATTGGACCATATTAACATCATAGAGCATTTGCCTCATGGCCCCACATATGTCTTTAATTTCCTCCGCTGTAAAGACCTCGTCTTCTTCTTCTTCACTGTACCTTGGTCGGACAAAAGTTTGGTACAGATGTGGCAATGGTTGCGGCAGAACCCATCCTTTCTCCTTTCTCTTGTTGGCCCATCTTTCATCTTCAGGGGTTGGGCGAAAGCCCACTCCGAAAAACTTTTCAGCTACAGGTAAAGTTATCAGCTTCGGCACTCCTTATAAGGACTTTCCCAAACCTTTTCCTGGCTGGAAGCCATGTTTAATCATTTCTTTCGCCACCATGATGGAGGCATTAGACAAAAAAGGTTGGGGGAGAGGGTTCCCTTCTTCGTGTTGATCCGCCAACACAATCTCGAAAGCTTGATAGACAATGTTTTCGCTTCCCGCTTCCGCTTCCAAGCAAGGGATGGATGGATCTCGATAGATTGATTGCTCATCTTCCCCGTGGACCACCATCTTTTGTCCCTTGTGCTCAAATTTCAACATCTGATGGAGGGTAGAGGGCACAGCTCCGGCCGCATGAATCCATGGTCTCCCTAGAAGAAAATTGTAAGAAGTGTCCATATCCAAAACTTGGAATGTCACTTCGAAGTCCACCGAGACGATGGTCATAATTACATCAATCTCTCCGACAGTATCTCTTTTCACACCGTCAAAAGCTCGCACACATATATTGTTAGGCCGAATCCTTTCGGCTCCGATTCCTATGCGGCCTAAAGTGGAAAGCGGGCATATGTCCACCCCTGAACCCCCATCAACCATGACCCTTTTCATGTAGTAGCCTTCGCTTTTGACGGTCAAATGCAAAGCTTTATTGTGGGCGGCACCTTCCAAAGGCAAATCAGCTTTACTGAAAGATATCTGATTGATCGCGAAGAACCTCTCTGTCATTCTTTCAAGTTGTTCGGATGAAGTCTCAATAGGCACATACGCCTCATTCAAAGCTTTTAACAAAACCTTTTGATGTCCAGTAGACTTCATTAGAAGGGACAACATCGACACCTGCTCCGGGCATTTACGCAGTTGGTCTATCACCTCATAATCAGGCATTTGCATCTTTTGAAAAAAGACCTCTGCCTCTTCAGCACTTACAGGTTTCTTTGACGGGAAACGCCTTTGTGTGGCGTTATTTACCTCCTGTGTGTTTAAGTACTTCTGTCCTAGGACACTCTCAGATGAATTTCCCACAATCTCTTTCCCTTTGCGCGTAACAAGTGTTCGTTGGTAGCTCCAGGGTACCGCGGATGGATCTGTCATTGGTTTTTGTTGCACGCGTGCAATAACCACAGGTTCATCTGGTTTTCGGGCCACATAAGTTCCCTTTGGCACATACATTGATGTTTCTCTCTTTAAATGGAACTTCTTGGGGGCACCTATGGACAATGGTTTTTCCACTCTACCTCGTGGGAGGTAAAGGACTCCGCCCTTCCGAGACGATGCTTTCAATTCAATCGTCTTTTCGGATTTGGTTTCAAGAGCTTCAACCTTTTTCCCCATTTTCTCTTGTTTCGGGGTAGCCTCAGGACGCTTCTCTATGTTGGCGATGGCGATTATCGCTTTCAAAGCTGGGTCAAATTCTTTGTCGTCACAAATCATCCCAATCACCGGTCCGTTGTTGTGGGCTGGTAATGGGTTGTTTGTCACATTTGGGATGTCTTCATCCGCGAAGACGATCCTCCCTTGATTAATCAATTCTTGCACTGCCTTCTTTAACGTCCAACAATTGTCAGTACTGTGTCCTTCAACACCTGAATGATATGCACAGTATATCCCCCTCTGGTAGGTAGGAGAGTCTGGATTCTGCCTGTTCTGCGGAACATGCTGCAATAGGTTTTCTTGCCCGAGTTTTGGGAAAAGAGTGGAATACGGCTCCCCAATCGGTGTAAAGCTCGTTTTGGGTTGCTCACGGTGGCGAGCGTTATTTGGCCGTGGATTATACTTGTTTGGGTAAGGAGGTTGGTTTCTCTGGAATGGAGGTGGATTTCTGTTGGCTGGTGGCTGCGGCCGTGCCAAAGGTTGAATGTTCATGACTGCGTAGGGTGGAGGCGGAGGAGCATAAGCCATGCTGTGATGTGGATAGTAATGTTGGGGGGCCCTGTCGGAGAATACCCGCCTTGAGGTTCGATATCTCCTGTCTTCTACTGCTGCCATGGCAGTTTCCTCCTTCTTCTTGCTTCGGGGAATCCCTCCAGACCCGCCTTGAATGGCTTGGGAAGTTGCCCGAATGGCCGCTTGGCTCAAAATTCGCCCTGTTTTCAAGCCATTTTCTACCATTTCTCCGATCTTGATAGCTTCGGCGAAAGGTTTTCCCATCGCCGACATCATATTTTGAAAGTAATCCGGGCTCTTGAGCTTGGAGAAAAGTCGTGACCATTTCAATTTCGTCCATGGGGGGTTTCACCCTGGACGCTTGCTCTCGCCACTTGATGGCATATTCTCCGAAGCTTTCTGAGGGCTTCTTTTTTAAGTTCGATAGAGAATTCCTGTCCGGCGCAATATCGATGTTGTATTGGAATTGTTTTACAAAATCTCTGGCCAGATCATCCCAGATGTGCCATCGAGATATGTCTTGATCCATATACCATTCGGATGCTATTCCGACCAAACTTTCTCCGAAGTACGCCATCAACAATTCTTCCTTGCCGCCGGCACCCCTCAATTGATTGCAGTATTTCTTCAAATGAGCAATGGGGTCGCCATGTCCGTCGTACTTTTCGAACTTTGGTGTCTTAAGACCTGATGGCAAATGGACGTGCGGGAACATGCACAGATCGGCGTAAGATACATTTTTCTGTCCACTCAGACGTTGCATGTTCTTCAAGCTTTGTTCCAAACTCCTCATTCTTTTTGCCATCTCATCCTGCTCGGGGGTCTTTGGATTTTGGCTCGGTAGAAACTCATATCGAGGCGGCTGAGAATATGTATTGGCTGCAACCTGGGTATGGTCCCGTGTAAGCGGTGGTGCCGGGAATGTAAAGGATGAGGAGTCGAAGAAAGGAGTATGTGCGGTGGGGTGCGTTGTGATTGGAACTGGCAACTCAACCGACGTTCTTGCAGATGTATCATGTGGTGTCACCCGAGGATGGGATGTGGAGGGTGATTCAGAGAGGTTTGTAGCATTGGAATACCCGAACAGAGTAGGCGGGTAATTGATGGGGGTATTTGAAATACCGCTCGACCTGAGAAGAATTTCAGGGAACCCAGGGACCAGACTCGGGGGCTCTTTCCCGTTGTTCCAATCGTCCAACATCTCGAGCATGCGGCACCGCAACATTCTATTCTCCTCTAAAGCTGCCGACTCAGTAGCCGGGATGGTTGTCAATGAGCTTTCCTCTGAAACGGGAATGGTTGCTAAAGGCATTTCTGAAGACATGTCGGCACCCTTTTTTGATCTAGTAAAATAGGAATGAGTACTTTCAGGCTGCCGAACTTTTCCTTTGGACCTTGTGAAGTACGAATGTGGTGCCAGATTACCGCAAAGTCAACCACTTTTACTAAAACCTGGAGTTTGGCAAACAAACGGTTAGTCTGAAACAACATAACAGATAAGTAATCTCACGTTGGGTGTGATGCACTTATACAAGTGATAATGTTGCTACATGTATTCGTTTGCGATGCGTCATTCCGGTTTGTATTTTCTTTCGCTTTCATCCTTCATCGATCTTCTTTTTCTCTTAACTTCTTCCCACCCCCCCTTTTTTTTATTTTTATTTTTATTTATTTATTTATTTTTTTTATTTTTATTTATTTATTTTTTAGTGATGGTCGAATCTTATGTGGATTGCCTACGTATCATGTCCCCGCATGAATCAGACCGGGCGTAGTTCGGAAAATAATAGACATAAGATGAAATGTTCATGAATTTTATTTCAACAAACTTGAAACACTTGCAAAATGACAACAATGGAGAAAAACTTGTAAAAGCACAAACAGACTCTAAAACAAAAGACTCTCCTAAGCATGTTCCAACGCCTCGAATCTTTGCGCCCGGGGGGCGTTGTTTGGCCTTGCTGCAGTTCTTGGGATGAGATCTTTCTGTATACTTCCCAATTCTGCCATGACTTGGGGGACACATTCCATGATTGAAGAAAAGAGGGCAGGCCGAGGTACTCGTTCGCAGTTCAAACACCTCATAGTAATGTAGTGCCCGATCTCATTGATCCTGGTTCTGATTATGTCCTTTTCTCTGAGCAACTGCTCTATGTGCCTGTTCTTTGCCCCTAATACTTGAGAGTTGCCGGAGACATGGTCCAAGAGCCTATCTATTTGTCTTTCCATCCGTGCCATCAAGTTGTGACAACGGTCTCTATCTGCTTTAGCATCCTGGACTTGTCCGAGAGTTCGCTCTCTAAGAGTGGCATTTGCTTTTCTCAAATCAACGATGATCGCATCATAGTCTTTCTCTACTTGTTGTAGACGGAGTGCTTCTTGGTGGGCCGCTCTCTTCCATTTTGTCCGGATTGCAACCAAAGCCGCTTTTGCCTTCTCCAAGTCTTCTTGGTGTTCAAAGGCTTTCCTTTCCAAATCGTTTATCAGCATCTGATCACTCCGACTCCTCCTTGACCTTTCTGCGACCAATTGCATCTCTTGAATTTGAGTTTGGAGTGCTTCTCTTTCCTGCTCCCAACCGGCCCTTTCCCGATCGAAGTCGGCCTGTTGTATGTCCATGGCCGCTTCCAGGATTCCTTTGTCTTCTTTTAAAGTGTTGATGCAAGATTGGAAATTTTGTGTTGTCTCATGCTCAGCCTCTCTAACTCTGGCTTCTATTTCTCTCTCCCAATCGACAGCATACTTCACTGACCTTTCTGACCTTTGCTCTTGTATGGGTTGGTTGTGGAACCATTCAAGATAAGCGAGACTCACTTCTCCCCGTTCCCGATCGGCAACCATCTCGTTGATGTCGGAGAGTCGACTACCGAACCATACCTTCTGTGCATAAGTCTCCCTCGGGGTCTCTTCTGTCGCAAATTCCCATACAAATGATCGCATATCCTCAATTGGGGCCCTTTTCTGTTCTCTTCCCAACTGCCGCATGACACGTAGCGGGGCATATGGTTGGAAACCCCTGAAACCCATTAATATGTAGAATGGGCGGTATGTCGACATATGCATGATTTTGGCGGAAGGGAACCAATAATAATTCCAGGTAAGTTGATCTGCTCTCAAAGAGTTGAGAAGTTCTTGCCAAGTCCTCAAGTCTTCCGGAAGGTTACAACGGGCGGCTCTGTTTGTATGACAGCGAATATAATTCAGCCAATCTGCTTTGAAGTTTATCACAATCGGGTGATGATAGAGATGTTCTATAAACCACATTTGTAATAAGATATTGCAGCCTTCAAAATAATCTTGTCCTTCTTGGCACCGAGTTAAGGCCCGGAAGATGTCTCCTAGTATCATCGGAAGAACAGTGTGTTCCTCGTTACTCTGTAGATATGAGACCACCGCAGCTAAACGGATTCTGATGCGTCCGCCACGTTCGGGAAAAACCATGGTTCCCAAAAAAGCGATCATAAAAGCATAGATTCTTAAATCTAACAAATTCGACGTTTGAGAATTTCCCAAACCCTTCCTTATCACCAAATCTGTCGTAGAGATAATCTAGTGGCACCCAACCGTTCTCCGGACAACCGAGGGGAACCCGCCGGAGACATAGCTTTTTCAAGAAGTTATTCACACTCATCTGCCTAGGAGCTGCAGGTCTCATCTTGTGCAAATCTCTTCCGAGCCCTGTGAGTCCGCCCAATTCTTCCAAAGTGGGTGTCATTTCGCAATCCCGAAATCTGAACACATTGCTTGTTGAGTCCCAAAAACTCACTAAAGCTCTGATCACATTTTTATCCGGTTTTATCATCATGATGTCCGGAAGAAACTTGAGGTGCTTGTGAACTTGATTTCTTTCCCAAGCTGAAAAACTAGTCCACCATTTACGGAGCCGATCCGGGGTTTTGTCCTGGACCATGAACATAGGTGGCATTTCGTCTCTCACCCTTTTCTGGCCGATTCGTTGCGAGGAAGTCATGCTGATCCTAGAAAAGATAAAAAATGGATTTAAGATTTTTTTTTTTCAAATTTTTTTTTTATTATATATAAAAAAACGAATCTTGTTAATACGGCCTTTCAGCATTTGAAGAAGATTTGAAGGCTGTATAACGGGATACCAGTGTGATGTCTATATTCCGTTTTGCGAAATTAGTCCTCCGGCGCCCTTTTTGAGGCGTTTGGCTATTTTTGCAAAATTTCCTAACTCTCGACTAAGAACAAAAATCCTAATTCTAATATTTTTTATTATTGTTTTTTTCTTAAAAAAAAAAATCAGTATTAGTTGAGCCCGATATGGGTTGCCTACGTATCTCATTTTTGGTGAGAATCAAACTTGCGTAGTTCGAAAATAAAAGAACTAAATCATTTTAAGAAAAGAAAACAAACTATTTTTAAACAGCATTTCTAAAACAAATTATTTTCAAAGGAACTAAGAAAATTTATTTGGAAATTTATTTTCAAAGAAACCAAACTATTTTTGTAAAATTAAGAAAATTTATTTGGAAATTTTTTTTGCATTTTTCAGAATTTATTTTTAAAGAACTAACTATTTTCGTAAAATTAAGAAATTTATTTGAAATTTTTTTTTTTTTTTTTTTTGCATTTTTTTCAGAATTTATTATCAAAGAACTAACTATTTTCATAAAATTAAGAAAATTTAGTTTGGAAATTTTTTGTTTTTTTTTTTTTTACATTTTTTCAGAATTTATTTTCAAAGAACTAACTATTTTCATAAAATTATTTTAACTATATACCCTGACGTTTTCCACTTCTTCCTCTTTTTAACAATCCGGTCGGCATGTAAGATCGAAACAAATAAATGCACACAAAAAGATGCAACAAGTTGGTCTTTTTGTTTCAGGTACACCTGTCCTAGACAGGCCCAACCCCTGTATTGAGCCTCCTAAGTCAAATATGCACATGATGCAAATAAACGTTCCTATCGGGGATCCGGCATAAGGTCTTGTTATTCTAAGTCATCATCCTGTTGGAAAAGTGTCTAGACCGGCTTTAACTCGAGCGGACAACTCGAGCCGAAGAGTGTCGGTGCACCGGTAGCATGACTTTCCGGCTTAATTGACAAAACTCTCCGCCTAAACATGTGTGACTACAAAATCCTTCACCGGGTGCCAAGCACCACAGCTATCTTGAGAAAAACGGGCTATGTCCAGCAAATGCCCGGTATTATATTTCAAAAGACTCAGAAGAGAAAAATGGGTATCGGCACAATTTATATACAGTTCACGAAATATCAAAGCGGTAAAGCAACATTTAGCATATCAAATATAAACATGTAATAAAATCAGATAATAAATAAGCCAAATAAAATAATTATTCAAAGCTCGAATTCTTAAACCCTGAACCAGTAGTTCTGGGTTTGTTTCCCCAGCAGAGTCGCCAGAGCTGTCACACCTCCTTTTGGCGCGCCCTTCCCCGGAGGGTAGATGCGCGAGGGAGTTTTTCCAATTTAAGTGACAATATTCGAAACGGGATTATTTTTATTTATTTCAGAGTCGCCACTTGGAATAAATTAAGGTGTCCCAAGTCACCGTTTTATTTAAATCCCGGATCGAGGAAATTTCGACTTTCCAAATGAAGTCTGCGAACCAGAAATTCTAAGTAAGGAATTCTGTTGACCCGAGGGAAGGTGTTAGGCACCCTCGAATCCCGTGGTTCTAGCACAGTCGCTTCAATTATTATAAATGGCTAGAAATACCTGATTTTTATACATGTTTATAAATTAATGCTCTAATTAAAACTTTAAACCGCTCTATTGATTTGAAACCATACCAAAAGAAAGACTAATTACAACATATATTCGGACTTTTGACAGATAGGTGAATAAATAAAAAGGGGGTCCGGATTACTTTGAAACTATGCCGATAATAATGATTTCTAGATTAAATAAGAATTCAATTTATGTAAAGATGCACAGTTTTGTCGTTTTTCTTTTTATTTAAACATGTGCAACAATGATTTCCTATTCCATGACTTGTTGACTTAGGGCCAAATAAAAACTCTTAACGGGATTGCATCTGGTTCAAATAAAAGCTCTTAATTGAGACACGAGTGTATATATCCTGATTTTAATACATCTCGAACTCTATTACCGAACTAGATCGAGAATTCATTTGCACGCGACTTGTAAAATTAGGACAGTTGATACTCACTAACGAATTGCAAAGTTAACTATAAAGTTTTATTTATTTTTCTTTTTTTTTTTGAAACCAATTGCTGTTATTACAAATTTGTAAAGGAATAAAATTTGTCCTTACGCTAAAATTTTACTACGAACCACTGTTACTACAAACTTGTAAAGCATACTTATTTCGAAGCTAACTCAAACTCTATTTAAAACTTTAGTTACTACAAACTTGTGACAGTAATTCAAACATAATACTAAAATTAAGCAGATTTACATGCTAACTAATAGGTTGGTTCGATTTCACAACTCATGATTTAAATCGAAACATACATCGATTCTAGTTATACCAATATGCTTTATAAGGCTAATGAACACACATATAGAAGATCTAATCTAATTTTGAAGTTGAAATGTAGTGGTCCAAAGCATAAAACCGGCAAGCATTCTCATTTCCAGCTTAATTTCAAGTTTACACCAACAATGAAATCGAAATTGTGTACCTGGAATTCAAGAGCAATAGAGGAAGTCAGTGGCAGAAACTCAACAGTAACAGCTACGGAACAGCAACACCAGCAGTCAAATTCCCAATAAAAACCCGGCAGAAATAGTAGCAAAACAGCAGGAAAATTCCAGGGAATGTTTTAAACTCCAAACAGGAAAGCCCAGGAATTTTCAAACCAATAGAAAAACCAAGACACTAGTGAAACAGTATTCAAACACCCAACAGGAAACCCAGTAGCAATAAGAAAAGCTGTTTTCAGAAAACTGTTTTCAGAATCTATCTCAGCCTGTGTATCCCTCTGTGTTTCTCAATGTGAGTGTATGTATTCCAATGAGAATGTTCTGTGTGTGTATTTTTCAGAGAATGTATTTATGAATCTCCTGTATGTGTGTATGTTTCTCAAGAAAAAAGAAAAAAAACTACTCTGCTAGTTTTGTATATTTGAAGCAGTGTGAATATTTTCCAGAGAGAGTTTCTGTGTGTGAATGTATACTGCCAGTGAGTCTATCTGTGAGTGTCTGTCCTTGTTTTCCAGAGAATGTTCTCTTTTATAACCTACAGATCCCAACCCCCAGCCCTTTCTTTAATTGTTTTAACCAAACTGTCCAGCCATGTTATTCTATCCTTTTTGCACTTTTCAGCTGTCTAAACATGGCTCTACCCTTTAAACAACCCTAAAGTGCAGAAACTATATGGGATACCTGCTGTCCAGCAGGTTCCACTGCCTAAACATGTGCCTTGCACCCTCAAATTTCTATCCTAAGCTAAACAACTATATCCAATCAGTTTTTTATTAACTAACGGCTAGTTAAACTCTATGATTCAAACAAGCTATAACCAATTCCAATCCTATAACAAACTAAAAGCTTACAACCAAACACAGTGTTGAATCAAAAAAAATAGCAAAAATCTGAAATTCATTCCAATGTTCTAACAAACAACCTAACGAAACTAATCGACAAACTTCAATCAACCGAATAACAACACGTGCAATCGATAACAAACCAATCGCAAATACTGCGATTTATAGAATCTCGGCCAGAATAATCAAAAGTGAAGAATTAGCTATTCGACGAAGTATCGAATTGAATTCCTATCTCACAACTATGTTACTCACAACGAATAATCAGAAGCAACAAGTCGACCAAATAAAAGGTCCCAAAAGAAGAAGAATTTGAAGATGTCCGAGGAAAATCAATCAAATAAATGAAACTACGAAAAATAATTAAACCAAATTGACGAATGTAAGTAAATAATAATGGAAAAGAAATACCTTGAAACAAGAAAAATGGGGCTCGGCCGAATTGGATTCAAAACGGGTTCGAGATTGTGCATTTGAAGTTAAACGGACTTTAATTGAAATGTTTTCAAGCGAAAACGCTTCAATTAAAGTCTATTGACTTCAACACTTTAATTCTTGATAAAAATCCTTAAACCCGAAATCTAGGGTTCATGACACATGGATTTAGGGCTCGACGATTTTCGGCTAGATTCGAACAAGAGGAGTCACGGATTCATGGAGGGGACGGTGAGGGGATCATGTGGTATTAATTTGAGGCGGTTTGGGGTAATTTGGGTTTTAGGGTCGATCTTTGATCTAATATTCGAGATGATCCACGAGGATTTGAGGTTAGGTGGTTAGGGATTTGGGACGGGGAGGTCAAGGGGAGTTTGGGGTGTAAATTTCAGGTGGTTTGGATCACTGCCGCCGGCGGAAGCGATTTCCGGCCGGCGGCGTGCGGCGGGGGACGGTGGAGCCGGCTGGTCTTTGAGAGATATGAGAGGGGGCTAGGGTTTGAGGGATTTGGGAATGGGAAACGGGTTTGGGGTATTGGGGGGGGGGTTTGGTATATTAAAAATTAGGTAATTAATCTGGGTCGTTGGATGAAGGAGTCCAACGGCTCAGATTTAAAAATGCAGTGGGCGGATCCGGGTGTGGGGAGACGGGTCAACGGGTATTTTGGGCTGGGGCGGCTGAGGCATTGTTTTGGGCTCCATTTCAATTTTAAACATGGCCCAAATCAGATTTTTTTTCTCAATTATTTCCTTTTCTCTTCTCTTTTAATTTTAATTCTCAATTTATTAAAATAAAAATTCTAATTACACTACAAAATCAATTAAATTATAAGAAATACTAATTAAGTTATATTAACAATTAACACAATCAATTAAAACATCAATTAAATATAAGTCACACAATTAGGCATTTAAATGCTAAAAATGTAAAAGATGAATTATTTCTTTTGTGATTTTCGTTTTCGTAAGATAAAATTAATTACTCCTAATTTCAAACTAGATAAGAAATGTAAGCACGACATATATTTGTATTATAATTTTTTTATTAATTTAAACACATATAATCACGTATATACAAATGCAAACAAATACAAAAAATAACACAAAAATTCACAAAAATACACACCATAAAATAGACAATTTTTGTTTTGATTTTGTGGGAGTAATTCATGTTAGGCAAAAATCACGTGCTCACAATACCCAACCCAGGAAAAATCCTCCAACGGATGACTAAGCTCAAGGATCCACGCAAATTATCTCCATGCTCAAGGCAGCATTTCACATTTGAAGCCCCTGCCCTCAAAAAAAGGGTCATGATGAGCTTCAAAACGCCGATACCAGATGCAAGGAACGCGTCCGGGCTCACGATTCCTTCTCCGAAGGAGCAAACCCTGAAAGCCCCGATCTCCCCAGGAGGCCCCAAAGAAGTCCCCCAAACTTAGGCAAACTCCTCAAACGAAAGCCACCTTTATACTCTCCAAAAGAGTTATCCACATCAAAATCAACAGGGCCCACCGAGGCACCCAAAGATGACCTTCATCAGGGGTAGCGTTCTCGAAGGCCTCACGAATTCGACGTGTGATCTCCAAACAAATTAGCGGGCCCTGATAGCTCTATCATATCCAATTGGTCCTCAATCGGCCCAAAGTATGACAAAAAAGATTAGAGAAGTGCCTTGTCAATCAGTTGAAGACCAGGACAATCTATCATAGCGGACTACAACGGACCGTAAGCAAAAGAATTCATTCAAAACACCCGAAGGGCGTAAAAACAAACAAACATCAAGAGTGGAGCAGAAGTCTATCTTATACGGCCTAAAAGGATCATCTACATCCAGATCAATAAGGGCTCCGGGGTACCCGAAGATAACCTACATCTGGTGTAGTACCCCTAGGGACCTCGGAACTTAACGTGCGATCTTCGAATAACTCGAAAGACTCTTATAAGAGCCAATCTATCAGACCGATCCAGAGTCATCCCGAAAGATGACAACGGGACTGAAAAGAGCCCTTGTCGATGGGCAAGAAATCAAGGCAAACATTCACGTCCAAGTTAAATATCAGCAATTAGCAACACAAAAAGATACATTAGAATAGCCTCGAAGGGAATGAAGGCATATAGAAGTAGAGCAAATTCGAAAGCAAAAGTGAACTGAGTACATTTCTCATTTATGAATTTTTCAGGTACAATAGCCCTAAGGGGTCACAACATTTGATTACAAAGCCCCCAGAGGGTCATCATATACAAAAGCCTTCTACAAGACCCCGAGGGTAGAAGGCCACGATCGACTTCTCAGCTTCAGGGCTCGTCAAGGTCCAAATTGAAGAATGTAAGGTCTGAGGTCAGGATAAAAGAGGAAGTATCCTAAGCACATTGCTATATCTGATAGGTCTGTCCTATCTAAGATCCCATTGTGAGGTCTTGCGTCAAACCATCCCATCTTTTGCAATTCATACATATTCTCTCTCTCTCTCTCTCTCTCTCTCTCTCTCTCCTCCCTCCCTCTCCCCTCCCTCCTCCCCCTCCCCTCCCTCCCCTCTCCCTCTCCCTCTCCCTCTCCCTCTCCCTCTCCCTCTCCCTCCCTCCCTCCCTCCCTCCCTCCCTCTCCCTCTCCCTCTCCCTCCCTCCCTCCCTTTATTTTATATATTGGATAAGAACAGATTTAGAGTCCATTTTGGTATGAAAATGGGAAATCTGGAAATGAGCCGTTGTGAAAAGGGAATTGTGTGACCAATTACTACATCCCTCCCTCTCTCTCCCTCTCCCTCTCTCTCTCTTTTTCTTCTAAGTTATTTATCTTCATCGACCTCAAGGTCGTCTTAGCACGTCATTGTTTCTTCATTTGTTCTTCATTATTTAGTTCAAGATTGATAGTATAGAGCCTTATTATCTATATCTTTACTTGTTATCCCCTTCCCGACTACCCTCGATAAGCCTTAGATAGGCTCGAGGCCCGCCTACGAGGTACCTACTGGCTTGCTTTGCACTCGGGAAATGTCCCCTTACCGGTTCAATTACTGCTTTGATTAACTCGATCTCTACTATTTTACTTCACGTTTTAGAACCAACCACCCTTATAAACTAGCTCGAGAATAGATCACGCATTTTTAGAATACTATTTATAAATTTAATTATTACTATTTTTACGGTAAACAGTTGTATAAGTATGACTTTTTTGTTTTTTGCGTTTGGAGCATGCATCTCCGGCTTTCACTTGTTGATGCACTACTCATCAACCTTCAATTTTTGAGCACTTTCTCTTCGATCTTCAATTTTTTGAGCACTTTCTATTTAACTTTCCAATTGTTGAAGAATTTTCTCTTCAATTTTCAAATGTTGGAGCACTTTCTCTTCACTTTAATTGATGAAACACTTTCTATCCTACTTTCCAATTATTCAAGCACTTCTTCTTCAACTTTCACTTATTAGAGCATCTTCTCTCCAATTTTCAATTGTTGTTCAAGATATGTAGGCAGCTTTATGGTTCGATCACATCAGATAAAATATTTATAATCCCACAAAGTCAAGAGTGGGACAGTCTTTTTTAGAAGTTTTCATCAAAGCAAAAATCTCAAAAAAAAAATCCAAGACTCTAGAAACTAGGACAGAAGTTTTAATTTTGCCAAAAAATATGATTTCAAAAGTTGTAATTTTGAACACTTACTTTTTATCCAACTTCTAACTTGTTATTGCCCACTCTTTTCCAATTTTTAAAGAAAAGCTTCTTTCTCTTGTGCAATGCCAACTTTGATCTTCTTATTTAAATATGTAATATTTTTTCTCAATTCTTTTCAGCATGATTTTTTTCATGCATATATCACTTGTCCGGCGATCTCAGCAGGACTATTTTTCTTGCATATACTACAAAGTGAAAAATTCTCTTTTCTAGTTGATTCTTTTGGTATCTTTTGCAACAAAGGCCTCTTCGGTTCTTTTTTCATCTCTAATTTCCTGCTTTGCTCAACAACATGCAAAGCATTGGCTAAATTATTAACCTAATAGGTCTTTAGAATTATCAAGTAAAGAAATCTTAGACTCAAATTGCTTTGGCAAGCTCATAAGAACTTTTTCAGTAATTGTGTTGTACGAGAACTTTTCACTAAATGCTTAATTTTTTGCTAGAATTATCTATGGTTTTGCCGATACAATTCATGATCAAACGGACGGCACATTGGTAGATCCGCAACCAACCACAACCAACAACAAAAATCAATTTTATTTTCTACTAGATCATAGCGGACCCCAGAATTTAATATGTAAGTGAGAATGAAAGAGTAGGGCTCTTGAGGTTTCTAAAAGATATCTATTCTTTCTTTTAACCACATTATTTTATTATGGTATGTAAGAGCAAGAAATTTGGTGAATTATTCCACTTTCAGCAAAGAAATTACTGCCACAATTACTAGACCCAAGCTCAAAAGCATTATCACTTCTAATTGTTTATACAACAGATTGGAATTGTGTTTTGATCATGAAAATGAAAGCTTTGATAAGAGTAAAAGCATTGCTCTTGGACCCATAAGGTGAGTCCAAGTAGCTCTAGTGAAGTCATCAACTATTGTTAGAAAATATTTACACCTATTATGAGTAGGGCTTCCATAAGGACCCCAGGTATCCACATGTATACATTAAAAAGCATGTGTAATTTTAATAGAACTATCAGGAAAAAGTAACAAAAGTAACATAGGTTGCCTTGCTAATGGACAAACAGTACAAATGAAAGGTTGTTTAGTGGAAAATTTACAAGGTATATGAGAAATTTATTTCATCCTAACAAAAGGTATATGCCCCGGTCTATTATGCCATAACATCTCCATTTTATTGTATGTACAATGAGAACAAGAAACAGAATCAGCAGCTAATGTAGAATGGTATTTACAAGGAACATTTACAACAAGTAAAGGGACATTTATAGAACTAGACAGGCATGTTATTGCATGAGATTGAAAATAAGGGGAGGACTGCACAAGTCTGTAAATAACATCATCTAATTTACAAATTTCTTGTGGCCTCTTCAGTGAAGGGGCTTGTATCTAACAGGAAAACTTAGTAAATGGGATAATAGAATCTAACTGGCAATCAATTTGGATACAGAGATAAGGTTGTAATGAAAACTATGAATATAGAGTACATGATGTAATGTAAAGTAAAGGAATTGAATGGAACTAGTACATGTTACCTTGACCTTATAACCATTTGGCAGGGTAACTAAGTATGGTATGATTAATGGTTAATGTCAAAGAGAAGGTCTTTATTGGAGGTCATGTGGTCAATGGTCCCAGAATCTATGATCCAAATGCATTCATCTACTTTAGTTAACATTCAAGCACCATAAGATACATTTTTCAGACAATTGGGTAGAGAGAAAGTACCAGCAAAGTTAGCAAATGCCATGAGGCTAGACTGGAGCTATGACTTTGAAATTTGTGTCTCTTGAAGTAGAACCATAAGTTATGAATATTGATCCTTGGTTAAACCAGGAATCAAGAACTCTGACTCAGAAGACCCTTCAGTTGGAGAGTGACAACTCTCAACAGTATTCTGAAAACTAGCAGAATTTGGATAACCCTGCACCTTAATATTTGCAGCGGTCCTTTTACCGTTGGTAAATTTGAAACCTAGTGGGAACCCATGGAGCTTATAATATTTGTCAACCAAATGTCCATGCTTCTTACAAGACCTACACACTATATTTGACTTCTTTAAAACAAAATTGACTCTTTGATTGAATTGTTAAGGAGGGGCAAGTGTCCATGAGAACTTGTTAGTGAGATGGGCATTGAATCAGTATGGAATTGGGATAGTGAGAACACTTGTCTTTATCTCTCATCCTGAAGCAAGATGTTGTAGGAAGTGTCTAGAGATGGAGGTGGTTGCATCATGAGCAGATTACTTCTATCTCTAATATAGGTGTCATTAAGCCCCATTAGAAATTGATGCAACTTGTTCTCATCATCTTCTCTTTGGAGCTCAGATTTGATAGCACATGTGCAAGAACTACCACGAGATGCACGCATGAAACCCAATTCATCCCACAATTTCTTTAGCATATTGAAGTAAGATGCTATATCTAAAGACCCTTGACTAGTAGAAGCTAACCCCTTGCTTTATCTCAAAAACCTTGGTACCATTGATAGTACCATACCTTTTGTTAAGCTGAGTCCAAATACTTTAAGCAGTGTCAGAGTACTGAACACTTTCAGCTATATCTGATGTAAAGGAGTTAGTCAGCTAAGATATGACCATATTGTTACACCTATCCGACTGCCTAAATTGAGAGGAATTTTAAGGAGGTTTGAGAACTGTTCCATCAAATAAAGCCTATGTTATTCCTAGCAGATAGGGAGACAATCATATTTCGTCTCCATCCCCCAAATACAGTCCCAGAAAAAGGAGTACTAACCAAGAAAACTACCGGAACATCAGAAGACAATAGAAACAAGGGACTCGAAGGATCGGGGATGAAATTAGCAGAGGAACTAGCAGGTATAGAATCATCAACAACAATAACCATTTTTGGAGTTCAATTACTCAGTTAGAAAATTTATAGAATTCAACCACAGCACATGCAGTCATATATTTTCACCATAATTAGCATCCAATAGATTCAAACAGCAAAAATGAGGGTAAGAAAATCCCTTCATTTTTGCGACGGAAAGACGGCAACGGCCTTAAACTTGAAAGGAGCCAAACCCTAACAGCTAGAAAGTGAAAAAAATCAAAGGAATCGACTGACTTCCACGTCAATGCGATAAATCTCAGGTACGACGAACCTCTTAAAGTAGCGATTGTAGAAGAAGACTCAGTGAAATCAGAAAACCCTAAATTTCTCTGCAAACAAGAAAACTCTGACGAAAATAGGCAAAGGTAACATCGCAAAGAAGCTGGTGAGGAATGGGAACGGAATCTCCGCTCCAATACCATGTGAAAATATTAATTTTCATGGATTGATCGAAATCTATGTTAAGCTTTGGAAGAAATAACGAAAGAAAAGAGAAGGAGAGTTTTTCATTTACAATCTGAAAGAAGGGAAATGATTTATATCTGCTTCTAGAAGAGTCCAAAGTTCTGCTATATACAAAATGGCTAATTACCAAAGAATGACAAAAAAAATTGGCCTCACTAAATAAGTGGGCAGATACAAATAAATAGAACCAAATGGGCTTTTTCTTATGTGGGATGTGCCTCAGCATCAATTGTGCGCAACTTGTTAACTCCAGCACTCTGATACTAATATGAAGAAAACAATTTATTTGAAAGCTCTCTATGAACACAAAAATAGATAATAACACCCTATTAATAATAGTATGAAATTTACTTTAACTCCAACATAAAAACTTATTCCTATTGAATTTGACTACAAAATTTTATTTAGACATAAATGAAATAAACTAGCAAATATTAAATCCTAAATAATATAAATTTTTTACTACAATTTTGAATTAGTTTTCGAACAAGAAGACATGTATCATGTATTCATTTGGTTAATGTAAAGTTGTAAACACCAGCTACGAGTAAATTTTTGCCTGATCATAATCAGCCCGAGACCTCTAATGCTTCGTCTCAATAGAAATGTTGACCGAAGGTCAAGAGCTAAGAATTTTTTTTTTTTAAAAAGGAATATAAGTTATACACGCGGACAACCGATGCAGTTTAATAACACAATATCATATGTTATAGTTGGACCAATAAGCGCAAAAATTGAAAAAAAAAACTTGGAAATTAAAGTAGAAGGTATTTCACGCTCATAACATGCTGAAATGAAGGGAAAATACCAATACTAAGGAACTGAAATAGCGTATTTGTTTTTTATACACAAATTTTCAGAAGGGAATATTCTACTTTGAGAAATAGTCCTCAGTCCGTCCCTTGAATCCAATTTGTCCAAAAGTTAGGCAGATGAACAAGCCCAAGTGCCAGCACACCAACCATAGCCTGTCCACAACACACACACATAAATAATTATTGTTTAAATGGCAGAAATGAAATGTGTAGAGAGTATATATATACCAGAACTGAGAAGTGAGAGCAGGTCCAGTGGGGAAATGAGAGAGTTCAGTGCCAATGCTATCAAAGAAAAGCCCACTCAAACTCTTGCCATTGATTATTGGAATGCTAGAAGGAGCCAGCCATCCAATCAAACCAAATCCAATCACATTCAAGTCTCTCCTCAGCCAATCTCTTTGAAAATTACTTCAAAACATCACGTGGTAAAAACAATTAATCATCTATAAATACCCCTACCCCCACAGAGGGAAAAGAAAATTGTAATTGTATGGAACTTTATTTGGTCATTTACCATGTAAATTTGCCTCCTGAAGCTTGTGCTACCCTTAAAGGGTTTCTTGCTGTCACTGGTGATTTCAAGAAGCCTGTAAAGAGAAAATAGAAGAGATATTATTATTCGTCATTCACACTACACACAAGTTAAACTCTTATACAAAATAATTACGCTCTATTGAAAATTTTAAAACTGGCTATAGCCAGGGGCACAAGGGTGTTCTATCGCTGAAAAATTACATGCAAAATTTACTTTTTACCTCTATATGTTAAGTTTTGAACGTCCTTAACTCAATCCAAAAGTATAATTTAGTGGTCAGAGAGGTTGAAAATCTACCTAAGGTCATTGGTTCAATTCCCACTAGCTACTTTTGAACCCCATTCGTGGAGATCCTGCCTTCGCCAACTGGCTATAGCATATTAATACTTTTTTTATGACAGGCTTATTACAAAGAATTACTTACTACCTATCATTGTAAATCAATTTAAGGTGATGGAACAGAAAATCTATACCTGAGCTGAGGCAAGCCTTCTTTGGAGAAGAAAGAGATGAACTAACTAAGCCTACAACAGTGGACATTGTTGCTGCCATTTTTGCTTCTCTGAATAGTATTTCAGTTGAGTGTCACTAGGAATAGAGAATCGAAGAAAATAATTGATAAATTATATAAGCGGACAGCATAGATATTTGGGAAATGTGTGGTGACAAGTATGATTCTCTCTTTCATAAAATTCATAGACCTTCTGTTGATCAATGCCTTGTTGCCATGTGGATTTTTATGGATAAACTGGTCTGTCTTTTGGATAAATGGGCTCTACTTACTGCCTATTGGGAAACCGTGTTTTGTTTCAATTTTTCATTCTCATATTAATAACTTCCACATCAGTTATTATATAGTAGTAATTATTTTACTCCATATTTAAGATGAATAAAAATATGTGTATTACAAAACCATACGACAAAAATGCTTTAAAATATAACTTGCTTATAATCATCTTGATTCATCTCTGGTTACTTCTGATAACGTTAAATTTTGTAAATATAGGATATTGCTTAAATAAAATATTCATGTATAAGATTTTTCTCTTAAAATTTTTTATTTCATATAACTAAACTTTTCAATTATAAATATTTTATATAATCATTTTATGTTAATTGCTTTAACTACCTTTGATAATAATACCAAACATCATACTGCACCAAGTGATTTGTCATGGGTCAAGCGTATTACTAGTAACAAATCATTGAAATCAATTGGATGATACAATGTATTTCGATTTTGATACAAAAAAATTAAGCATCCAATTGTAGATGTTAAACAATATGATTTTGAAGTTTCAACTCGTAAAGAAAAATTTCGCTAAAGTACCTACTAAGTTATCTTTAGTTTTCTTAATATTTTTTGTACTGGACCGGACCAGGCTAAGATCATCATAAGAATTGTTTGCACAGGCCAATGCTGGTAACACACACAGTTCACATGATTCTCGCTAATAGTATCACAAGGAACAAAATTGGAGTGTCCAGACTGGTAAAACCCACAAACAAAAACAACTATATATCAGAGGGGTTACACTCCAAAAACTAACACAAAAAACAAAAATAAAAAACAAACTATAACTATACATATTGGGTCTCACACAGACACCATAAACAGAAGGAACCCCCCTATACACTTGATCACTTGGTCCTCTTTCAGCTCCAGTAAACACGATGTATTTCATTAGACAAATTAGAAGAGTTCCGCTTCATATTATGAAGGATGAGCATTTAGCACTGCCCGGTATACCATGTCAATGAACTGGTCATCCTGTTATGGAAATAAAGATCATATCAGCTGCATGAAAAGACCACAAGAAAGCACATCAAATAAAGACTTGTAACAGGAAAGAATAAGCATATGAATAACTAGGAATAGGAAAAGAAAAAAAAGATACAAACATTAGCAGCAACTCTATCAAGAATAGAATAACACGAGCATAGAACGCTACTACAATAGCCCCTCATCTAGAGCCGCTCACTAGTTCATAATAACTGAATTCAGAATCTTTTCATTGTTCCTGCATCTCAAATTCTAGAACTCTAGATATTGTTCAGCATACTTGTATTTTACAGTTTTTCTCTGTTCTCCTGCAAAATTCTGTGGTTTTGGTAGAGCACAAGGAGCTAATTAGACATTCTTCTTAAAAGCCAACAAATATATGGTTTCCTTTATGGTTTTAAGGAGTATCAATGGACTGCCACTATCAAATTGTACAGCAGTTAGAAAGCTTAAGTTTCCATTATATTTTGCTACTATTTGCGTCCACAAGCAAGCACATAGATGATCCTTCTCTTCTTCCCATTCTTATACCCCGAGGGCATAGTGCAAAAAGATGTTCTTTCTTAATCTGCTTTTATGAAATATGCTTTTTATCCAGTTCTTTATCGGAAAGAGCCTCTTTACCCCATCGGGATAGAAGTAAGGTTTGCGTACACACTACCCTCCCCAAACCCCACTTGTGAAATTTATATTGGGTCGTCGTTGTTGCTGTTGTTGCTTTTTATCCAGTTCTGTTCATTCCTGTATTATCGACACTATTTTCTTTCTTAAATGTTGACCAATCTTTCCTCCCTCCCTCCCTCCCTATTGGGGTGGTAAAGGATCAAACACAATGATATCATGCTGACATGTAGCGCCATGTCAGTAATATTTTTATTGCACCAGCCACAAAGTGAATCATTTCAGACCTAGTACATAAAAATTGCTAGTTGACTAATGATTTTATGCAGAAAGGAACTTAACATTTTTACAGATTGATGTTCATTTTCTCGTATCAAGAATCTTGGATTAAATTTTAACAGGCTTTTCAAAGCATCTGAACTGAGAGTTAATCCGCTGTAAGCAAGTATTAACCTATTACTGAAATGCAAACATGCTTTAACAGTACCAATAAAATAGGACCATATATAATAGGAAAAATCTGATGAGGAATTCACAAATAAATTCATATAATAGGGAAAATCTTGATAATGGAATAAGGAGCTTCATAAAGAAACACAAGGTCATCAATCTTTTGATTACCTTAAAGCAAAATGCACAAACTGTTGTACAAAATACCAACTATCTTATGTTTATACTACTTGGTACTCACTAAATGCGTTTGAAGGACTACGCATCCATGCAAACTATTCCAGACAACTTCCTCTCCAATTATCCTATGTTTGTGCTACTTGCACCCTCTTCAGCTCTTCTTGATGTGATTATTCCTAATCTTGTCCAATTTTGTATGATGCACATCCATCTTAACATCTACAGTTATACGACACTTATCCAGTGAAGAAGCCCAATATTCGTTCATACATAACATTGCCGTACGCATAGACATTCTACACACATAAAGCTCTTGTATCACTTCTCCATCTTTCATGTCATTCTCTTGGAAGATTAGCCTAGGTAACTGGAATTTCTGCATTTAGTCAACACAGATCCGTTCAATGTGACTTCAATTATTGTTTTCTTGTGAAGACTAAATTTCCAATATTAATATTTACTTCACTTCTATTTCCTAGTACCAGGTTTTAGTTTACCCCCTAGCTGGTTTCCTCAATTAACATCAACGAATAACATGCAACATCAAACCCCATTTTGTAGTTCCTAACCTAATCCATACTATGGTAAGGAAAATTGGGCTCAAGGAAGATCCAAACGTAAATTCACAATTATGGTGAATTCCTTTGTATCTCCTCCCATTGTTCTCAAACTTGTGACTAGGGGTGGCAAACGGTCGGTGTGGAACGGGTCGGGTCGAATGTGGACGGGTCAAAACGGGTAATGCAAAAATGGATGAATTATTCAACCAGACCAATATTTAATACGGATAGAAAATGGGCTAACCAGCGGATAATATGGATATCCATATTATCCATAGCTTTTTGAATATGATCACGTTTGGTAGAATTCCTAGTCTCTCAAACTTGAGAACCCCAATTTGAGTCTTTACAAATGTAAAAGTTTAAACCATTAGTTATCCATTGGTTCCATTTTTTAAGTGGATAATATGGTTCTTATCCATATTTCACCCTTTTTTAAAAAAGTTCATTATCTAACCTAATTTTTAGTGGATAATATGGATAGCTAACTGCTTTTTCTATCCATTTTTCACCACTAGTGACTGTCACGTCATACATATCCTTTATCGTGAATAAACAGCTTAAAAGTATGTAACGAATCAACAATTTAGTGTTATGTGGTGTAAATTTCCAATTACCTAGCCAAATGTCCAATGCAAGAGCAACTAGATGCTAACAGGTTCACAGATACACCACATATATATATACACACACACGTGTAAAAGGTATAAATATAGACATCCTGCACTGCTTAAATGTCTCATCCTTCTAAGTGGAATGGCATCCAGATGAAAGCTTATGTCATGTAGAATGAGAGGAAATGAGAGAAGCTACAAAAACCAAGTCCTAAAAGTGATTGCTGTGTACTCTTACTGACATTCGCAATGTGACTTGTTCCACATAAAGCTATGCAAGTTACAACAATTGTTTTCCTTTAGTATACCCTCTAAGCACAGTGTCTTTACCTTGCGATACCAATCTCTCGTTACAAGGACAAAAGCAATTAACCGTAGATTACTAAAAGTTTAATGCGTTCATCTTCAAAGGCCGTGGTGATGTTGTGGTGGGGTGGTAAGTACACCATTTTATCCTTAACTAGAGGTCTAAGGTCCGAGCCTTGAAAATGTACGAACCGGTCCACCGTTCATGTGAGCCATCTTGATGACCTGGACGCAAGCATGTGGACCTAGGCCATGCTTGCAATGATTGAAATACTTGGGCTTCAAATTTTCCCTTTAGGGCATAATAGTTAGGCCCATTAAGGGGTAAACCCCCTTCCCCCCCAAACCCCAAACCCCTCCCAAAGGTGGGACTTTAAGGCGAAGGGGCCCCAAACAGGGTACAGGACAGTGGATGGGAAAAAAATTTAATATCTTCAAGAATGTTTCAACATAACAAACTAACCAAGGAATTCAGGAAAACATACCTGAACAAGCATTAAAAGTGCTTCCCGCACTTTGTCTCTGCTAACAACAGGTCCATAGTTTGGGGTAGGAGCAGAAGCAGGAGTGAGAGATGGAGGAGGAGTCGGCGGAGGAAATGGTTGAAGCAAAGGAGCTCCATAAGGACGTTGGAGATTCCCAAGCGGAAGAAGTGGGGGAGCAGTGGGCACAGATGAAGAAACGGCAGGCATCAGCGGAGAAGAGGCAGTTGGAGGACCAAAAAATGATGATGGCTTCACCAGATTTGAAGACCATATAGCACTGCTGTCTGATTCAGATGCATCAAGGAGGGGCCTCAAAAGGGAAGAAGTCGAAAGAGGTGGAGATGGAATCAGGGCAGGTGCTGAAGAGGGAGGAACAGCAGCAGGAGGACGAGGAGGAGGCAGGACCGGTGAAGATGAGTGGTATGGCTGCCCTGGAACTGTAGTACTCGGAGCATTCCCAATTGTCATAGCATTCTGCAAAAGAAAAGCACAAATTTAGTTAAGATGAAACAACATAGTAAAAACAAAAATTTCCAACTGAATCTCTTTTAAGAAGTATTTATTATGCACGGACATGTGGACAGGAGAGAATCTGATGCCCCGGTTAGGAGGTGTGAGACATTGCCATGGCGGGTCAGAGGAGGGGTAAAGGGAGGCCTAAGAAGAACTGAGTGAGGTGATTAGGCAGGACATGACTCTGCTCCAGCTTACCGAGAACATGACCCTCGATAGAAAGGTGTGAGGACGAAAATTAGGGTGGTGGGTTGACAGACAATGTAGAGTTTTGCCTTGTCTTACCAGTAATATTAGTACTAGTCGTGTATTTTCCTATTCCTAGTGCCTTGTTTTTATACGGTTTGTCATTATTATCGGTAGGATTGGCACTATCCTTGTAGTTTAGTATTTCTGGATCTCTGTTATTACCCGTTGTATCATTTGCTTCCACTGTCTTATTATCTTGTTGTTGCTATTGTTTACATATTGCTTCATTTTTGTTGTTCTTGAGCTGAGGGTCCTTCGGAAACAACCCATGTACCTTCATAAGGTAGGGGTAAGATCTGCATACACACTACCCTCCCCACTTGTGGGATTTCACTAAGTTTGTTGCTGCTGTTGTTGTTGTTTTTATGGGTTTTTTCCTTACCAACATACATCATTAACTGTTGGCTGGATTTCTAATTCATGTTTTTAAGGAAATTACTGCACAAAGCAAGCTTGGACCATATTTTTCTTTTTTACTTCAGGGTCAATTCATGGCCTGACCCCACTTTGTGGGAATATACTGGGTTGTTGTTGTTGTTACTTCAGGGTCAATTCATGGCCTCGGTTCAAGTCCTAGTACTCCTTGAGACTTCATCCAAGTTATTACCTAGAGTATAGACAGCGTTATACCCTTGTATATATTTTTTTTCAAATAACGGTAGTGTTCGGCCAGCTTGCTCGCACTCGACTACTTTCAGCAGGTAGCTGCTATCTCCCACCAACACAGGTACCGAGTGACTCTGTCCACCATAGCTTAGACAGATGGGAAGAAATAACCTAGCATTTTTGTCTCCACTGAGATTTGACCTGAGACCTCATGGTTCTCCACCAACTTCATTGACCACTAGACTATACTCTTGGGTGCTTTAATTTTTAAACACAAACATGCAAGTACCTATATACCCTTGTATATTTGGGTTAAATATGAAATAACAGGTTTAGCTTGAAAATGCACAAGAGTAGCCATCACGTGTTCGACTAACATACTGAATGCATATTACATATACCCCACTAATACTTAAGAAAAGTTGTTCTACACAAATTAAAGATCTGAAAACAAATGCCTAACAAGAGTAATTGAAGATCTTCAAAAGGCACCGACACACGGAAAAGATATTCCTCAGTAAGATATCTTGCACAACAGACACGATATATTGGAAGAAGAGCAAAGAAAAGGGAGGGGGGGAAAAGCATACACTGAAGAAGTTCAAAAAGGCATTTTCCTCGGGGAGATGCGGAGCATTTGAGGCAGTAGAAGACGATGGCTCCAAAGGACCATCAATTACAGCCATGGTTGGAACTGCTTCCAGCTCTTCAAATTCACTGTAGTAAAATTGCAGATAACCAAAAGTTCCTTTCAGAAACCAATTAACAGCAACTGGCATCAGTCAAAAAATTTTGAGCAAATGGCTAGCAGTGAAAGAGATTACTCCGAAGTTAACTTTTGGGGTGGGGGGGGGGGGGGAGGAGTAAAATTGACCTAAAAAATTTCCTTCTTCACCTCGTGGTTCATTACTTAAACTACCACGCTGGTTGCTTCAACCAAATATCAGGCCATTCATCAAGTTAATCAGACAGGTAAGTATCGAGCGAGAAGCAGACATGTCTACCCACTAACTAACACTTCTCCCAAAACCAGGGAGCTTCCCTTGCGGTAAAAAATTCTATTATTTGAAGAGTTGACTTTGGAATTGAAACATATCTGATTGACCAAGTCCCTTCATCTGGCTGTCATCAACATTTATCTACTATGCACCTTTTCAGTAAGATTTAACTTAGGCGCAACTCTTCAAATGTGAAGATGAAATTCAATAATCGATACAAAGGTGAAGAAATCTATAATGAAAAGCGCAATTGTAAAAATGCTGAAATTGTTTTAATACCCTAACATCTTAAATTTTTATTTTTATTTTGGGGGGGGGGGGAGGGGGCTAAAGCTCGTTAGAAGTATCTTAATTCCAGTAAGCATGAAATGAAATACCTCTTTGTCAGTGGTACTTTTGACTTGGTAGGCACCTTGGAATACGCACCGAGTATCCTGATCACCAGCAAACACTAAATTGATTGACAGGTTTATAAAGTTAATCATCAAAGAGAAAATGCATGGGACGATCCGAAAGGTACTTCTTTTAATCCCTTTGCTTCTCATTAACTGGCTGTACAATTTAGTTAACCAATATGTTGTTGGAAGTGCTGGTTTGCAAAGCTAGGCACCAACTCCATGCATTCTCAGTTCCATATAATCTTCAATTAACAATTGAACTTAACTTTATGAACTATTTCTCAAAGTATCAAGTAGGGCTTTAAGATATTTTAAATTTATTTCTGCAACTACCCTATGACCTATTAGACATTAGCTTATACGCACGACTTTTATAAGTAACAATTTTTCCACTATATCTTAGAATCACCTACTAATCACAGATATTCCCACATATGCATTCCCCAAATCATGATCAGAAGCATTAACAATTGTCCTTCAAATGCTGCATCATGTAAATTTTACTACCTTTTATCCTAGAATTAACACCCTATACATTTTGGAACCAAAAAGACAACCCAAGGCAAGAGAGAAAAGAGGGTTGGGAAGAAAGGGAGCATTTCTGGAGAGAAAAACTGAGAAATATTACCTGTCAAAGAGATTTGCAACTTCTTCACATTCACGCTGATTGTAAAACCATATCCCATTTACTTCTTGGGAAGCATTTCGATACAACAAATATGGAACCTGGATCTCATACTCAAAATCCCCCAGGAGATCCTCCACCAAATTATCTGCACACAGGAATGAACTCTTTGTAAGGCACAGAAATTGAACAAACGTACTCACGCTGAAGGAAAACTCACAAACGTTCTGTTGCAACTTATCAGTAAATATGACATTCATATGAGAAGCTTTACACGCCAAATTTTATTTCTGCATGACTCGTAGAATTGGACCCCAGAGTGTTAGCGCCAAGACAGAGGCACTAATAGCAAAGTGTTGAGGTTGTTTCAACTAAAGCTTAGTGGTGAAGCCACATATAGAAAGGGCAAAGGAGGCTTGTCGAACCAAATCTCTCGTGTCTATCAATTACCTCGGAACATGCAAATGAGAAAGGACACTTGGTTTTCTTTCTTTCATTAACTAAGTTAGAAAGAGACCTCGGTGTTGTGCATTCCTTCTCGTTTATTGAATAATAATACATTGAATTGTTATTTCCATCTGCCAGAATATATATTTTGCGGACTGGGTTTAGTAATTTGATAACTAATTAGTCAACACACAAGTCAGAAATTTTATTAAGAATATGAGTGACATCAGGTATCCAATATTATCAAAGGAGAAGTCATTTGCCCACTATTGGTGCGAGTTGTAAGAACTCCTTCCTCGTAGTAGGCATTTTATGTTCTAAGACGGAGCCTCTTATCTCCTGCTTATTCAATTAACATTCTGTGAATTCATACTGAAGACAAGAGGGGTTGCTCTGATGGTAAGTAACCCCACTTCCAACCGAGAGGTTGTGAGTTCGAGTCACCCCAAGAGCAAGGTGGGAAGTTCTTGGAGGGAAGGATGCCGGGGGTCTATTTGGAAACAGCCTCTCTACCCCAGGGTAGGGGTAAGGTCTGAGTACACACTACCCTCCCCAAATCCCACTAAGTGGGATTATACTGGATTGTTGTGTTGTTGTTGTTGTTGTTCGATCCATACTGACACCCAATTAAATGACTTCAAAAGGGAAGGCATCTGAGTGAAGCAAGTGAGTGATCCAAATGCTAAAGCAAGAATTTTATAAGTATCGTTGCGTACTTATTTGTTAAAGGATTCTTAACCTCCCCCACCCCTACCACCAGAGAAAAAGGTAACTCTACCTCTGACCCAAAGTGAATGTCATGTAATTTACATTGTTGTGATGCAGTAAAGGCAACAGATAGTATTAGTACAATTCCGGGGTCTCCACATCAAATAGACAATCATGTATAACTTCATGAATATCTTTCAACAGGGAAGATACTTTCTAATCAACCAAACACAAAATGCAAGTGGGGAGTAGTTGTGAAACTGACCTGTATTTCTTCGGTTCATAACAATAAACTGGAACCGCGGTTGAGAACTCCTGTAACACCCTCTATAAAAATTAATCATCACAAAATAGAAAAATACAGAACGCAAAATCAAAACTTAAAACAAATTTTCTATTAAAGATGAGTTTCCTAATACTCACCTCTTGACAACAAATAGAGATCCTTCCACATCCTTTCGACTCTGTACAAGCAATTCAATTACAAATTATATTAAATAGAAAGAGCAAAATAAATAAATAAATAAATTCGGAAAATTGAATCACCCATTGGCTGTTATCGATGTTGAATTCGTAGAAGGTAACATGAGCAGCAGTGATAAGAATTTCTTCAATGAAAGGATCGATACGCTGAAGAACGGTCAAGTTGAGGAGCTTGGTGCTGTTCTGGTCCAGATTCGGCATTAATTTTCCGTTCTGTGACATAATTTTCACCGAATCTTAGAACGGTAAAGTAACTGTAAGCTGAGGTTCCGAGTGTGAAAGAAACCCTAGGATTGCTCCAGATTGAAGAAAAGTTGTGCGTTGCTGTATATATCTGATGAAAGAGATGGAAGAGATGATGAACAGGGGTCAGGGTACAGACACATGTATTTAGTTTTCTTTTTCCTCTTCTTTTTTCTAATAAAAAGTCTTTTTATCAATATTTTTTTGTAAAAAAATAAAAAAAATTCCTATAAATAATTTCTTTTCCTAAGTTAAGATTAGGGGTGTGCATTTGAATCGGTTTATCGATAAATCGAATCGATTATTTGTTATCGGTTCATCGATAAACGAAATCGAAAAAATCCAAACCTTATTGAAACGATAACAATAAGTATATGTACAAATCGATAATCGATAAGTAATTATCGATAAGGGTCAAAATCGAATCGATAAATCGAATGCACACCCCTAATTATTTCATCTACCATATTTAAGGAATGATTATATTTAAAGCTCAAGGGAATGCAGTTCAAATTAATGGAAAATAAAATTAGCACTGATGATGTATTTTTATTTTTTTAATATGGTAGGATTGTTGGTGTCATATATTAGATCCCTTACTTTCGTTTCGTTGCATGTGTGTGTTGACACAATTTTTATGTTATAAACAATGTTCGTCATATTTTAGCTTCTTTTTGTCCATATTAGTTAGCCATGTTTATAGCGATATACTTTCCGTGGAATCCCACAAATTTTCTTATTGGTGTAATCGATAACCGAATCGATAAGCCCCAAAAATTTAATAAATCGAAATCGAAAAAATCGAAACCTTATTGAAATGATAACGATAAGCATATGTATAAATCGATAATCAATAAGTAATTATTGATAAGAGTCAAAATCGAATCGATAAATCGAATGCACACCCCTAGTTAAGATAGTCCATCTCAACTTGTTTGATACTGGAGCATGTATGCGAACCTGCGGTTGAATAAATTTTTTTTACTTATATCTATTTTTATTACTAGTTGGTGTTAACCCGTGCTAAAGCATGGGCCCAACGTCAAGGTGAATGGGTACCGTATTGTATATTGGTTCCAAAGTACCAATATATACAATTGCATTGTTCAGTTTGTACACCATTAGAAATTCCTCCTGGTATTACCATTGCATAACATAAGTAACAATAAGTCAGTACATTTCTATAAAGAAACTTGTCGAGTGAAGTCTAATTAATTTGAAGCATCACAATGGCGTATAGGCTACAACCTTTCCTGGTAAAAAAATTCCAAAAACTAACTTGGAAACACATTGCCTGGCACAGTAATGTACCTTTAAAACTAAAAAATAGAATTTGTGACTTGCACTGGAAAATGCTTCAATTCTTTTCAACAAAGTCTGAGGGTATTTAGGTCATTTCACATGAACTCTATACGTGCCCTTCTATGCGCTGCTTAGACACTACGTGTAGGTTTTAACCTATTTTCACATGTACGCTTTTCTCATATCATATGCAATGGAGTCAACAAAGTATCTGTCTGGATAATCCTACGCCTTTCTTCTCTCATACATCAGTGTTCTCCTTTTCCCTCTGTTAGACCTTCATCTCGATTGCACTCTAATTCTGATATGCTTCCTTTCTCTCGTAAGTGCTGAATTTACAAATTTAACTTTCTAAAGCATCTTTTTATTAATAGACATCTGAGCTTGGGATCAAGCATGGTTGATTAAATTGTCTTGATTTTCGACGTGGCTGCTTGGAGTCATTTACTGAAAAGCTGGGGCTAATTTAGTCTATTCACCTATTATCATGTGAACTGTACCTACGTGGCTATTCTATCTACAAGCCACCCTATATGTATAGGGACATCAGCCATTTCACGAATGTCCAGGTTCTTCCTAAGCTCTTTTCATATTCTCTCAATTTGACTTTCCCAGTATTTTCTTCGCTTTTCTTTCACCTCTACTTCAAAGAGTTATTTTATCTGATTCTCAGTTTGGACTTGACATAGAACCCTAAGAGTTGAAAAAAAGCCTCTTAAGTATCTGCATCTTCTTCGTTTCTTCTTATTATGATGAATTGTTCTAATTTCAGGTATGCTCTTCTCAATTTTTGCCTAAATTTTCTTATCCCTTTTGCGAGAGAGATGAACACTGTACCAATTTGTAGCAACAAAGGGAAAAAGACCAACAAATAGCAACTACAATACTGATGCCTTCTCCCTTGCCAAATGAAGATGATAAAAGTGAGGAGTTATTGGAATTCCACCAGGTGCCTGATACTTTCATGTACTGGAGAGGACGGATGCAAACAAGTCTACTGTATAAGAACTTGAGCAAGTGGCTTTATTCAAAAAATTCTTGATTGGGATCAGTGCCAAGTGATTGGGAAGAAGATACCTCCTGCACCTTTTCCGCAGAGATTGGCCAAGCATAAAAAAGAGGAACAATATAAGAAGTTCTTTGAGATGCTTAAACAAATCTAGGTAAATACACTATTGATTGAAGCTTTAAAGGAGATGCTTGGATATGCAAAAATGATGAAGGACTTGATGTCCCAGAAGTTTGACCTCCAAGACTTGGCTACGGTTACACTTACTCAGACATGTAGTACGGTGGTGTCTAGACCAATTGCAGAAAAGCTGTCTGGTCCGGGGAGCTGTACAATTCCATGCACTATTGGTAAGTTTGCCTTTGCTAAGGCACTCTGTGATTTAGGGTCCAGTATTAATCCTATTCCCCTGGCTATTTATAAGAGGTTTGGCATTGGGAGAGCTAGACCCACCTCCATGTTGTTGTAGCTGGCCGATAGGACCGTGAAACGACCGTCTAGGATCCTAAATGATGTGCTGATTCAGGTAGGGAAATTTGTGTTCCCTGCATATTTTATGATCTTGGATTGCAAAGTGGATGAAGAGATTCCTATAATCTTAGGAAGACTATTCCAGGCCACGGGGAGAGCTATAATTAATTGTGAGACTAAGGAGCTCAAGATGATACTAAATGATGAAGAAATAACATTCATTGTGCAGAAGTCTATGAGGCGACCAAGCGAATTCGCTAATTGCTCTCTTATTGATGTCGTGGATGTAATCATAAAGTCTGATGATGAGGTGTTGAATGTGGAGGACCCCCTTACTACATGTTTGATGAACTTGGATGAAGTAAATGGTGAGGATTTGGTGGAATGGGTGTTGGCATTAGAAGGTAGAGGGTTCTGGGAAAGGAATCTAGAATTTAAGCCCTTGCACTTAGAAAAGAGGGAAACTCCTCCAGCCAAGCCACCTATCGAAGAACCACCAAAGCTGGAGTTAAAGCCTTTGCCCACCTACCTTAGGTATGAGTTTCTGGGACCTGACTTCACATTACTTGTTATTATCTCATCTAGTTTTTTAGATGTGCATGCTCAAAAACTCTTACAGGTACTAAGGGAATGCAAGACTTTCATCGGGTGGATCATGGTAGACATCAAGGGGATCAGCCTCACTTATTGCATGCACAAGATTCTGCTAGAAGAGGGTCACAAACCTTCCAGGGAACACTAGAGAAGGCTGAACCCCAACATAAAGGAAGTGGTGAAGAAGGAGGTGATAAAGTGGTTAGATGCGGGAATCATTTTCCTAATCTCTAACAGCAACTGGGTGAGCCCAGTTCAATGAGTTCCTAAAAGAGCGGCATGACGGTTGTGAAAAGTGACAATAATGAATTGATATCTACAAGAACCGTCACAGGCTGAAGAATTTGCATGGACTATCGGAAGTTAAATCTAGCCACCCAGAAAGACCACTTCCCACTTCCCTTCATTGATCAGACATTGGACAGACTGGTACGGAGGTCACACTTTTGTTTTCTGGATGGGTACTAAGGTTACAATCAGATCTCCATTGCACCGGAGGATAGAGAGAAGACCTCCTTCACCTGCCCGTATGGCATTTATGCCTTTAGACGGATGCCATTTGGCCTATGCAATGCACCTACCACATTCCAACGGTGCTTGATGGTCATATTCACTGACATGGTAGAGGACATAATTGAGGTGTTCATGGATGACTTCTCAGTGGTGAGGAATTCATTTGATGAGTGCCTAATAAATGTGACGCGAGTGCTGAAATGGTGCATCGAGACTAACTTGGTTCTGAACTGGGAGAAGCGCCATTTCATGGTACAAAAAGGCATAGTCTTGGGACACCGGGTG
Organism: Nicotiana noctiflora; assembly: GCA_032618575.1. Lineage (NCBI taxonomy): Eukaryota > Viridiplantae > Streptophyta > Magnoliopsida > Solanales > Solanaceae > Nicotiana > Nicotiana noctiflora. The sequence continues at coordinate 93,828 of JASVEL010011133.1, forward strand.
TCAAGCAAGGGAATTGAGGTGGATCGTGCGAAG